>WURV02210765.1:0-11036 GCA_011762755.2 Epimenia babai
TATGTGAATTTCTTGTATTATTTAGGCGCCTTAGAGACATACTAGTTATTAGGGCGCCTCCAAAACAAATGTATTATAATTATTATTATTATTATTAAGACATCAGCTCTAAAATTAATGATAGGTGAACCTCTCCTATTAGGGTGGAGGGGAAACACTGATACCTATTACTTTTTGAATTTCCTGTATTATTATGTGAATTTCTTGTATTATTTAGGCACCTTAGAGACATACTAGTTATTAGGGCGCCTCCAAAACAAATGGATTATTATTATTCATTATTATTATTATTATTATAGCTTCCACAATCGATTTCTAAATTTTTTTACTATAGTTTATCTGTCATGCATGATTTGTGACTGTCGAAGGCATTGTCTGTGCGATGAATATCTGGCCTGAAATTTATAGTAAGCCTCATCAGAGAGTTTTTATTGTAAGCATCGTGAGAGAGTTTTTATTGTATTGACCGTTGTTTGCCGTCTATAATCGTTGTATCCCATTTTCACCGGTACAATGTCCATTAAAACCCGTTTAATATCATACTGTTTAAGGTGATCGTACTGTTTCAATGTTCGATACATACTGTCATGCAGCAATGACAGAAATGATCCAGATACTGCAGGAGCACGGTGAGGTCGTGCTATGTCTCGGCAGCTCTCTCAATGCTGACAACACACCGGTGTTTCTCCGAGCTGACATCAGGTGATCTTGCTGCCCTCACCTATCTGTGCCACGGTAGAAGTTTTTTCATGCATTCTATACCACAGTGTGATGCGTTAGCCTGGAAGATACATATCCTCATTCTATTATATTTCTTATGTCCTAAATTTATAATAAATATAAGATGTCTTAAGTATATAATGAATATAAGAATCAAGATACATATTCTCATTCTATTATATTTCTTATGTCCTAAGTATATAATAAATATAAAATTAATTTATATAGTGCTCCTTAGATACTAAGGTTTTTACTAAACCATGAATCATTCAATGTATAATCAATTATACATTGTACACCAGATTTCTGCTCATTTTTATCTAACCCTCAGGTGTCATAAATTGTTCGTGTAAACTAATGTTATTTCGAAATTTTCCACTTCCTCAAGAATTCCCTCTTGCAACGACGTCAATTGCGATGTATAAAACCCTCCACTCATTTGGTCTACGGTAACTTTATGGAATAACTCACCGGCAGATACTAGTCTAGCCGTTCTACGAAACCGTCTTGGGTTGCAGCATCGCTGTGGAGCCACTACATCCTCAGATCTGCGCTAAGTATGACGTGTTTGTCGACCCATGGGACGAGGGAATGATGACCCCCGCGCAGCTGGCGGCAGTCCTTAACTCGATGCCCTGCTCTCTCGTGATTGGACGCAGCGAAAACATCAACTTCTCCCAACTCATTGCACACGTCTGCTCCCTTACGTCGTTATCCATAATACTTACTTTTATTAGTTATTCTACCGGGTGTGTTAATCATTCATGTGGGTCTGTGGAGTCCGGGCAATTTGGTAAATTAATACACGTATCCAAGAACTTATTCCTTCTTCATTCTGAGACGGCTGTATTTCATATGTTATCATTAACTTGAATTCTATTCTTGATTTGTGGTCTCCAATCACACTGAATATAACGTTATGTCGTGCAGTTTTACCAGTAATTCGAGCATTCTAATCTTCCTTTGTGAATGAACAATGTTCAAAAGTTTGCTCAGAGAATCATTAACGCAAAAATGATTTTCCCACCATACACTATAATAAATAAGACCTCAACTAACCCCAAATAATACATTCTAGGCTAAAATCAGACTAACTTTGAATCATACAATGTAGGTTAAAATCAGACTCTCTAAGTCATACAATCTAGACTAAAATCAGACTCTCTTAGTCATACAATCTAGACTAAAATCAGACTACGTCTAAATCATACAATATAGACTGAAATTAGACTAACTCTAAATCATGCAATCTAGGCTAAAATCATACTCTCTAAATCATAGAGTCTTGGCTAAAATCATACTCTTCAAATCATACAATTAAGGCTAGACCTGCATAAGACAAATGATGGCGTTCACTGATCATATATCCCGATTCGTTTATCCCTGTTGCTTCATATCACATGTCAAATGATTCCTCGTGTCTGCCAACGGTCTACGAGGGAACTGGAAGGATACACTCCTTTTGTAGTTAACCCTATATACCATTTCTCTTCGTCTACTGCAGCCATAAATAACACAGAGCATGAAACGTTTATTACTATTAATGAAGTAATTGATATTAACTGCAACCATTCTCCTGTTTTGTTTATCAATCACAACTCGTTTTTTAACCCTTACCAAAGTGATACTGTGATTCTGCGAGTGCTAAGGGTTAAACATTGACGTCACCTCATGACAGTGACGTGTCGTTTCAGGCGCGTCACTTAGTGATGTCTTCACGCAGCTGCTTCCAGTTAATGTTCCACTTCCACCTGTCTCTCTCGCTGATCCAGCTCGTATCCAGCCTGCTCCAGTTACCACCGGTTTTATCCGGTCGGCACATCGTGTGGTTCCTCGTTCTCGTCATTCCGGCTCTGTCATTCGCCGTTCTACACGTCACGTTCGACCCCCGTTTGTTAGTTTGGGCTACCGGCAAAAATCTCAATCATATCACGCGAGAAGTGAGTTGAATTTTTCTTTATCCTCTCTATCCTTACCCAGCCCGGCAGTTGTGTAAACCGACAACTGTAGGCATGTATGATGGCCACCTTGATCACCTGCTAAAAATAATATCAAGCATCTACCTATTTTTGAGATGGATTTACTTCATCAATCGGGGATAAATGACTTACTAAGGATCATTGTCCGGTGCTCCTACCACTCGACTAACCACTTCGCCGCTTTATTGAACCGCTTGTATACAGTATGTATTTATAGGCTGATTACCAAGGTAATTGTTGCGTGGGCCATCCTGGCCCTATACAAAGCTAGCCTATTAATGTGGTTCACACATTGTGATTAGCCTCACTTTCAAGGGGAGGGGGAAAAATACCTGGTGTATAAAATCAAAGTCTGGGAAGACAGTTGACTTTTTCAATTCACGGCACTGGTTGCAAACATCTACAAAACAGCCTATATACGTCACACACTCCGCTAAGTCTATGATAATAAATGGTTATTTACAATGAGATGACGACATAGCGGGGAGGTTTGCGACATAGAGACCATCCATAGAGCATCTGAAACACAGAAAACCTGTGGGAAAAGCCCTAACAGAACCACACTACAAGGGCTACCTAGACCCTCACGGGCGCTGCGGTTTGAGGTTTCAGCCCAAAAAACACCACAGGTAGTATTGCACCAGGGATCTCTCCCTTCAAAGTCAAAGGCTCTGCATATCCCCCCCCCCCTTTATACAAAAAATTTTGTTTGTCGACACATGTTAAATTATGATTTCACGTCGATATTTTTTCTTTTCACGTTTTCAGACGCTTGTTCGGTTCGGTGTCTCCTGCGCGTGTCGCATCACGGCGTCCATAGTTCCGGTGATGTTCAGTTTCGGCTACACGTCTTACTCGGCCTGTCTCTATATCTCAACGAACACGACGAACTGTAATATGTACGTCGGGTGAGTTATGGCAGCATCGACTACTGTCAGTGGCTTCTGTCTATCGCATGGCTCGCTCATGTTGACAACTTTGTGGATCGCATGTTATGATTGTTAGGATGAGGTCGGTCCAGTATACCAACGAGTAAGACCGTCATCTCTTCCTGCTCCTGTTAAAAACTATAACGGCATCCATCATATGCCAATCGCTTCCATGGTAAAATTCCTCAACAAGGCAGGAAGAGTTAAAGAAACTCACAACCACCAAAACTAACAGCTAATGCTCCCTTTGCAAATACGTCCGAAAAAAGAACATACCGTAGGCCAGTTTTGTAAAGGGCCAAATCTGGCCCAAATGATTCCTCCATTCTTGAGAATCTGCCCATCGATACATACATACACAGGATGAGCTCGGCAACTCGGTGGCCCTTATCTACCATTTGTTTAGATGAACTGACTGACAATAATTATTGTGTTACTTGTCTCCGCAATATGACATGCATTAACACGTGGTTAGTGACATGTCTAACAGTCGTGAGTGACATGTCTAACAGTGGTGAGTGACATGTCTAACAGTGGTGAGTAACATGTCAAACAGTGGTGAGTGACATGCTTAACAGTGGTGAGTGACATGTCTAACAGTGGCGAGTGACATGTCTAACAGTGGTGAGTGACATGTCTAACAGTGGTGAGTGACATGTCTAACAGTGGTGAGTGACATGTTAACAGTGGTGAGTGACATGTCTAACAGTGGTGAGTGACATGTCTAACAGTGGCGAGTGACATCTAACAAAATCATTTATGTTATGCATACTGACTTGATAGTTTACATTTGACTCATCCCCAGTTTTTCTGGGAAACAGTTTGTGTTTACAATGTTTACACTGTGCGTCTCCACCGTAGACTGTTGAGTGAGAACGGCTGGAACCCGTGGATCAAGAGGAACGAGGCGGCGTTGACTGTAGCTCAGAACATTGTCATGTTCCAGTTAACTCTCAACTTCGGTGTGATGTGGCTTACACGTTACTGAACACTACTACCAGTAGATACATTTATCCTAATAGATATATTGATCCTAATATATACTTTTACCCAGATACAATAACTCACATGAGTATATATAACTAGTCATATCCATCAACTCAGATCTATCCATCCTGGACCATTAACCCAGATCCATGTACCAAGATCTATTTACCAAGATCAATCCATCCACCCACCCAAATATGTTTACCGAGATCCACCTCTACAACTTTTTGTCTTCTCTTTTCTTCTCTTCACTATCTCTAACTCTTCCCTTTTCTTCCCTAGCACCATATGCTCCCTACTATCTTCTAAAAACCAAAAACCTTTTTTCCTTTTTACTTCTATTCAGTAACCCCCTTTTCAAAAATCAAGTCCCATAATGTATGTATGTATGTCCATGTATGTATGTATATATACCCAAATCTGTCTACACAGATACATCTAAACTGCCCATTCTATGTGTATTGTAGCCGTGACCTCACTCAGCTTCCTCCATAAATACGACCAGATCTGGGTTCGTGTGCCTTTCACCAATCTCACCTGGATCTCAATTGTTTCATTCATGTACGTCGGCTAAACCATCTATTTTTACAAAAACACTTTTTATAAGCTAAAAAACTTTAAAAGGTAAAGTACACCATTCAAAGACCGCAAGTATCAGCCAATAAAACCCTGTCACAATTGTTCAGAATGAAATGTTTTTGGCAGCTATTCAGCGCATATACAATGCCTTTGACACTCGCATATCACCTCGCCAAAGATAATATCGAGCATCTGCGTATTTTGGATGCAGGATTACTCGGGCAATCGGGGATAAATTACTTCCTGAGGATCCTCGCAGAAATGTCGAATGGGGGGGGCAGTTTCAAACCCGTGACCTTTCGGTTACGAGTCCGGTGTTCCTACCACACGACTAACTGCTTCCCTTTAATCTTAAGAATTGCCATTTGATTTACCTATATGAAATGATTTAATTTCAATTGTTAATTTACCATCACATATTCTAACACAAAAACCGCTCCCACATCATTCTGGCATTATGGATCAGTGAGGATGAGAGACTGGTATTGGAATTATTTACTTTCGCAAATCGTCAGTAGCTGTACAATTTCACTTTATCACTTACTGTCTGCATTCCCTGGATCATTGCTCCTTGCACATGAAAGGTATGAGCTCACATTAATTGGCAAACATGGGTACGATTGATAGTTTATTTCTGAATGTGATTTCCTTTTACACATCGTTGGTGTTGTATACTTGAGGGCATGTACTGTCTCTGCGTACTGCAGATTGGTTCTGCAAGTTGTCTACTGCATCGTTGATGTGACCTCATCGAAAGAAACGCACACATTCCACATATCGGCCATTCCTAGCGCTGTGTCTGGTATCACCTTCCTCTGGCCACTGTTCATCCTTGCAGTCAATGAGCTGATCAAACGCAAAGAAATCAAGTGAGTTCTTTTATTATTGGAGCATAGTAAGTTAGCATTGTCACATTCAGCGTTTACATACGTCACATGCAGGTAATTAAGTTCATATTCTTGGCACTCGTGAAGTTAGTTGACATTCCTGGCAAGTGTAGGGAAGTTAGTTCACGTTCTTGGCACATGTAGGGAAGTGAGTTCACATTCGTGGCATGCGTAGGGTAGTTAGTTTACATTAATGGCACTTGTAGGGAAGTTAGTTTACATTCTTAGCACGTGTATGAAAGTGAGTTCACATTCGTGGCATGCGTAGGGAAGTTAGTTTACATTCATGGCACATGTAGGGAAGTGAGTTCACATTCATGGCATGCGTAGGGAAGTTAGTTTACATTCATGGCACATGTAGGGAAGTGAGTTCACATTCGTGGAATGCGTAGGGAAGTTAGTTTACATTCATGGCATATGTAGGGAGTTCACATTCATGGCACATGTAGGGAAGTTTACTTTCTTGGCCCACATAGTGAAGTTAGTTCACATTTTTGGCACACGCAGCAGGACAAGTCATTCATCGAATAACACTCGCGATGAAATCTATCAAACAAAACTCGTCTGCCGTCTGTTGCAGGCAGTGGGCACGTTACCAGAAGAGGTGCCGCCTCAACTTCGGCACTAAACTCGGAATGAACTCTCCATTTTGACACATCTCATCAGGACCGTCAACGATGTTAGTGTTTATGATAGTCAGTTATGGTGGCATATAAAGGTCCATATCGGTCACTGTCATCATGTGACAATTGCAGCTCACAATGACGTCACAAGCAAACATCACCGTTACGTCTGAGATACTGTATCTGCAAAAATTTATTTCGCTTCGCTTTTTTCTCAATCTCGCCTCTTCTGGCTGTAGATTTTCATACGTTCACAGCCAGCAGAATCATGAAGAAATATCGGTATATAGGCGTTGTTTGTGTGCTATCCATCACACACAATCGTATGAGTGATGGAATGTTTCGTTGCTTGTTATTACCACACATCGTGATATCTAGTCATCTGTTGTCGTCGCGTATTAATCGATCGTAAATCCCGTAATCTAGGTTGTAGATAGCATTTATACTTAATAACGTGCCCTTAATTTTATGTCAAAATTTGGCGATATTATTAAGTCTTTAGACTAGTTGATGTGTCAGTATTCAAATGTGTAATAAAACAATGCAATATAATGATTAATGAATATGCTTGGTGCTCTATTTTCTGTACATTCTGGACATTAGTTTGCCTTGGGTGGAGTAATCACCGGGCACATGATGATATTTTTTGGCACCACCCTCTCCTTATGATACAATCATTACTACATATACTGTACTGTAATATTATTCCCATGTTACGTACAGCCGATGCAAACACAAGTATTATCACTGCGGTACTGGTACTGACTATTACGCGTAGGAAGCTCCCCAGCAGCAACATATAGTTTACAACTTAAAAGCACATAAAGTATATCGACAGCGCAGCTGTTTCAGACGAAATTTCAAAAAGACTCGCACTATATGAATGAGGAATCTATATCGTAGAAATAAGTTATGTATGTTTATATAAAGCATATATACCCAAAAAATGATATATCAATGAATTCCATATTGCAAGTATCAAATATTGTATCTGGAGTATAAGTCTACATGATATTAATGGGGGTAGCCAATGTGCTTCTTTGAATAGCTGGAGAGAAAAGCACAGAAAACCCTATATCTCTGATGGGACTCGAATCCACGATCTTTAGATTACTGGTCTGGTGCTCTACTTGTTAGAGGTCTGGTGCTCTACTTGTTAGAGGTCTGGTGCTGTACTTTGTTAGAGGTCTGGTGCTCTACTGTGTTAAAGGTCTGGTGCTCTACTGTGTTAAAGGTCTGGTGCTGTACTTTGTTAAAGGTCTGGTGCTGTACTTTGTTAGAGGTCTGATGCTATACTTTGTTAAAAGTCTGGTGCACTACTTTGTTTGAGGTCTGGTGCTCTACTTTGTTTGAGGTCCGGTGCTCTACTTTGTTAGAGGTCCGGTGCTCTACTTTGTTAGAGGTCTGGTGCTCTACTTTGTTAGAGGTCTGGTGCTCTACTTTGTTAAAGGTCTGGTGCTGTACTTTGTTAGAGGTCTGATGCTCTACTTTGTTAAAAGTCTGGTGCACTACTTTGTTTGAGGTCTGGTACTCTACTTTGTTTGAGGCCTGGTACTCTACTTTGTTGGCGGCCTGGTACTCTACTTTGTTTGAGGTCTGGTGCTCCACTTTGTTAGAGGTCCGGTGCTCTACTTTGTTAGAGGTCCGGTGCTCTACTTTATGTGGTCCATTACTAGCGCTATTAGGATGAATTCTAATGAGTAAAGCGGTAATTAAGATAACATTTTTCAATGTGTATACGTTGGACTTCTCATAACTGTTCCGAGTATGACATCAGAATAAGTAGTGTCCCCCAATCATACATATAGTATCCAATCCAGAATGATTACGTCTTGTGGTCTACGATGACACTGACATTATTGAGGATTTGGCTAACGCGTTCCAGCGTGGCATCGTCGATAAAATTCTCACTAAAATCGACGGACTCTAGATATCTGTATCTGGCTAAAATAGTGCACATCTCGTACACGAGAAGCGGATACGAACCAAAACCGCACGACTGTAAAGCTATTACCCTCAGCGTGTCTCTCAGCTTGTTTAGCACGCTGAACAACGCAGCCACGCTCGATTCCGACTCCCAAAATGTTTTCGAGAAGTTGTTCGACAAGTTCATGTATCTAAGATGACGCATCTGGTGCGACAAAGAAATCCATATTAAATCGCTCACTTGTAGATGGCAGTGGACCAAAGAAAAACGATCGAGATTCTCGCGTAATGCGTCAAAAATATCCCCCAGTCCGCTCCCGATTCTAACGCCGGTAAATTCGACATCTTTGAGATTGGGAGATTCCATGATGATTCTATGTATGTAAGATATATCGTCTCGGCAACCCGGAATCTCCTTGATCTTGAGTTGCATGAGGTTAGGTAAACAAGCAAAGAATCCCAAAATCGGGGACTCTTTTTCACTGAACATCCAATAAGAAAACTCAATGGCAGTAGTGTGCTGAAAGAAAAGTAAAAAAAAAAGGAATTTTTTATATTCCAATATAAAGATGAACAAGTTATTGGCCATGTTAGCCGTATCATAAAAATATATTTAAGCTAACCGATTATAGACTAAGTACCTAAGATAACAAGCTTTTATATAAACACACAGTTCATTAGGGTTAATCATGTGACAAGGATATCTGTCTATGCAGGCTTGGCTTCATATTTAGTTGGTTTATAAGACATTGCCTGTGCTTTTCTTATTACATAATACAAGAGGCCTGAAGGTGCTCACCTGAAAAAAAAGAGAAAAAAGAGATGAAAAAGAGATAAAGAGATAAAAAAGATTTAAATATATAAACAAGAGGCCAAAGAGACTCGACAATACACATTACGACACTAAAACAAGACAAGAGGCCCAAGAGACCCAACAGTACCCAATATGACACTAAAACAGGACATGAGGCTAAAAAGACCCGACAATGCCCATTACGATACTGAAACAAGACAAGAGGCCAAAGAGATCCGACAACACCCATTGCGACACTAAAACATGAAAATACAGATCTGTGGGAAAAAACCTAGGCTGAAATCACGTCTAATTGCCAAAACAGAGATGCCCTAAACAAATCTGAATATCTGACAAATGGCAGACCTTCGCACTAAGCTGACATGGAGATAAGAAAAATTAAAATTATAATTTAAAATGAAAATTTCAAATTAAAAAGTCAGTGGAAATTACCCCATTTGCTCCCATGACGAGATGCTGAACAAATCTAAAAGATACTAACCCAAGGACAATATCCTCCAAATAACAGACCCCTGTGATGAACAGTTATTGAGACAATTCTTTAAGAAAAAATATGAACATCAGCATGAGTTACTTCCCTTAGGTGCAATAACAATACCATAAACAAATCTAAAAAAGACCTCCCCTAGGACAATATCTGCCAAATGGCAGACCTCTGCGATAAACGGTTCCACAGAAAAAGTTTTTCTTCGAGAAAAAAATATGAACATCGGCAGAAGTTACCTCCCCTAGCTGCGATGAAAATACCATTAACAAATTTAGAAGAGACCTCCCCTAGGACAATATCTGCCAAATGGCAGACCTCTGCGATAAGCGCGGTTTTGAACAGATTTTTTAAGAAAATGTTAACATCGGATGGACGGATGGACGGACAATAGACAAACTCTGATCAGAAAAGCTCACCGAGCATAAGCATAGGCTGACTACCGAAGTAATCGTTGTGATGGGTCATCATAGGCCCTTTACAAGGCTAGCCTATTGATGTGGTTAACACGACAATCTGATTAGCCTCACTTATGGGGTGGGGGAAAAACACCTAGTGTGAAAAACCCACCCGAGTATGGGCCGACAGTTGATCTTTTTCGATTCACGCCTCTGGTTCTAAATGTCTACATACGAGCTACATATATCGCACACCCCACTAACTAACCTAGCTCAGAGGTGAACAATGAAAGGTTTTTGGCAGCTATTCAGCGCATATACCATACCTTCGCCACTCACATATCACCTCTGTATGGATAATATCGAGTATCTAATCATTTTGCAGACGGGTTTACTCCAGCAATCGGGGATAGATAACGTGCTGAAAATCATCGCAGAAATGGGTTTCGAACCCGCGACCTTTCGGTTATGGGTCCAGTGTTCCTACCACTCGACGAACTGCTTCCCCATGTAAACTTCAACAGAAAGAAGAGCCAAAACATTGTTATGTGACGCACAAATACCGTATATACTCACAAGATGACCCTTTTTTCACCAAAAACCTAGATTCAAAGTGGGGGTGGTCTTCTAAGAGAGACTATAATTATTTCAAACCACATCGTCGTCCGCAGGCGCCAGGTAGCGTTTCGCATGATAGACAGGTCTGCGTA
>WURV02210776.1:0-11035 GCA_011762755.2 Epimenia babai
CTGGAGAAATCTGATTTGATTGTCGCGCAGGAGTACGTGCCGACGCAGTACGACTGGCGCATCGGAGTGCTGGACCAACAGCCGCTGTACGCGGCGCGCTACCATATGGCGGCGGAACACTGGCAGATCATCAAGCACGACGACAGGGGCAAGTGGGTCGCTGACGGGCAGGTCGATGCGATCCCCAATGACCTGGCCCCGAAAGCCGTCGTTCGTGCCGCCCTGCGTGCCGCCAACCTGATCGGCGACGGGCTCTACGGCGTGGACCTCAAGCAGGACGGCAAACGCACCCTGGTGATCGAAGTCAACGACAACCCGAACATCGACGGCGGCTACGAAGACAAGGTGCTCGGCAAGGGCCTCTACGAACGCATCATCCAGGTCTTCCTCGACCGGGTGGAGAAAGCGAAGCAACGGCTGGACGTATAAGGTCGCCCCAGCGGGTACGGTTCTGCGGTAGCGGAACCATCAGCTCAGTTGGCAACGCTGGCAAAAGCGCTGGCCGGCTTCGCGGTTGCTCAACCGGGGTGGGCAACCGCGACGCTTGCCGACGTAGTTGCACTTTTCGCACAAAGATTTCCGGAATTCATATGTCGGAGTGCCCTATGATGATAAGGCGGATGTCGGCGCTTCAATTCAGCTGAGCCCCCTGCCACAAGCGAGCGCAAGGTGATATAGTCCAGTACATTCAGCGACGCCCAGGATGTCGTTTCCTTTGCAAAGAAGGATCGCACCAGTCGCTAGCGTAATTTCAGCGTATCGGGCGAGGGAATCTACCGTACCATGTGGTTCGGTTCTCCTTGCGAACCACCAACCAGGTAGACCGGCACCCCACGAACAATCGTGGGCTCGCGACCTCACCGCCGCCAGACGCCAAACGTATGTTGCGCTCCGCTATCATCGCTCGACTCGCCGCGGATGCGGGAGTGGTGCCGGCCACCAGCATCTTCCAGCTGGTTGCCCTGCATCAGCGTGCGCACCACGATATCGCGTTCGAGGAATGGGCAGTCCGGGAGCGTCACCTGGACCCGTCGGTTGGCCAACGTCTCATGGCGCTGTTCGCGAGTTCGATGTTCGAGTGCATGAGCTGCTCTTCGATCTCGACGGGTGCAGACCTGAAGGGCGCCATTGATGCGGTTTGCCCCAGGTGCAACGCCGCCGCGTTGAAGCTGAAGACTGCCGGGTCGGCTGATGTGGCGGGTTCCGCTGGCGGCACGACCGACCACTCGATGGACTCGGCCGAAGCCGTGATGCGTGCCGCCCGCGAGAATGACGCGCGATCAAAGAGTCGGATGATGACGCCGCCGGGGGGCATGACCCAATCGGGCGCAACCGAATCCGGAGCGTCAGTGCCCGACCCCGGTCCGCGTTCTGGCCAGGGGGCGGACTCTACCCAGTTTGATCCGTCTGCCACAGGTCGCGTTCGCCCCGGCACCGGACGTCCGCCGACACCACCGCCCGTGGGCGATCCACGCCGCGACATCGGTACTCCGCGCCAGCACACGACACGGCGCGTGAAGGATAGCGCCGGGGCTACGGCGAGTCAGACTGCCGCCAACATCCCGGGGCAGCAACCGGCCGGTTCGACCAGATCGACGGGGCGTACCGGGGCGAGGGCCCGATCGGAAACCGGCACACGCCCGGTCAACCCCAACGCGCCGTCGCCGCATGATGCCGCGCCTTCCGCCGATGCGCCCCGCATCGGCAACTGGCAGATCCTCGGGCTGACGGGCTCGGGTGGCTCGGGCAAGGTCTACAAGGCCTACCACCCCGTGCTTGATCGGTACGCCGCGATCAAGGTACTGACCGCCTACCACGAAAAATTACGCCATCGCTTCTACTACGAAGCGCGCATCCTGGCCCGGCTCAAGCACCCGACGATCGTCCAGATTCTCGACTTCGGCGAACACGAGGGCATGCCCTACTTCGTGATGGAGTGGGTAGAAGGGCCGTCACTGCGCCAACTGGTCACGCGGCTCGGGCCGCGCCCGGTGAACGAGGCGCTCAACATCTCGATGGATGTATGCGGCGGGATTGCCGAGGCCCACCTGGGCGGCGTGATCCATCGCGACATCAAGCCGGCCAACATTCTCATCGGCAAGACCGGTGTGAAGCTGACCGACTTCGGCCTCGCCGTGTCCGACGACATGACGGTGCGCCTGACCCAGCCCGGCACTGTACTCGGTACGCCGGCGTACATGGCACCGGAGCAGGTCACCGGGGAAGAGATCACCCCATCAACCGATATCTACTGCCTCGGCGCGACGATGTTCAATCTCGTCACTGCCAAGCAGCCGTTCCGCGGTCAGCACCAGACGCAGGTGATGACCCAGCACGTGTCGTCGGCGTTCCCGATGGCGCGCGACGTCAACCCGGACGTGCCGCCGGAGTTCGATGACTTGCTGCAATGGATGTGCGCCAAGCGCCCGAAAGACCGTCCGCCGAACGCGGAAGTGGTCGAGCGCAAGCTGCGGGGCATCCTTGCCGGATTGCAGATGGGCAAGCCTGGCGTCGGTGACTCCGGCAACACCGGAGCCGGCAGCACGACTCGTCGCGTCCAACTGATGCGTCGGCCGACCGCCGGGGATCTCGGCAGCGACACCGGCTTGCTGCCCCCTGCTGGCGGTGGGGCTCCGCATCTGGGGCAGAGTGGGTCGCCCGCTCCCGCGCCCGCTCCAGCGCCTGCACCCGCTCCAGCGCCGTCGCCGTCGCCGGCCCCCGCTCCGCGCGCACCGGAGCCGCCGCCACCGGCTGCGGTCTGGTCGGGATCGGGTGGCCAGGGGCAAACATCGATTCCGCAGACTCCCGTGCCGCCGAATGGCGTTCCACGCACCGAGACCCGTCGGGTGTCAATGCCGGCGAGCGACACCGGCGACGTCAGTGGCGTCTCGCAAGCCCGCCGCGTCAACGTTGACCTGATCCAGGTATCGGGCCGCTTCGGCAAGCCGGACTGGGACCGCCTGGTAGCCCGGCTCGAGCGGCAGGATCCCAACGTTCCCGTGGTTCTGGACCTGACCCGTTGCGACACCGTCGAGACGGCGATTCTCCGTCGCGTGAGCCAGTCGGTGGCTGCGGGTGAAGACGAGCCGCAACCGGGCGGCGGCGAACAGTTGATCCTCGCTGGCCTGCCCGAGACGGTCCGTCGTGCACTGGAAGGCGGCGAGACCCCGACCAACGTGCAGTCCGCCGATACGGTGGAAGAAGCGATCCAGAAAGCCGGCGGCGGCCAGGTTCGAAAGACCAAGTTCCGCGCATTCTGAACCGGATTTCGATCGGCCTTCGATGCGTCAGCGACGCCGTCGTCTGTCCGCTCAAGGTGTCCCTGTTCATAGAACCGCCGAACGAAGCCACCGATCCCATGCGAGCCGCGGGCGTCATCTCGCAAGACACGGCGCCCACCCCTACTCCCTTCGCCTTGGAACCCTGTTAAATGCAGGTCCGAGCCGCGACCAGGAGGGTCACACCAACCACGTTCCGATCGTAGCGTTCGGACCATCCCTTCGAGTGGTGGTCGGTGTGGCCGCTCCTTTCCAGTCGCGGCTCAGACCCGATCTGCATTCGGACCGGTAGATTGACCAATCCTGCCCTGAATGGTCGTTAGCCGCACTCAAGCCCGCTCCGTTGATTCCACCCCGTCGGCTTTGACCGAGCGAATGCAGCGGCGGATCATGAGTCTCTCGATGTTGCCGGGAGTCTCATAATCCGCGGGTTCCGGGTTCGAGTCCGGGCGGGCCATAGACTCATAAAACGGGGTGCAGCATGCCACCGTTGTCGTACGGCGATGCTGCCGGTAGGCCCCTTCATTCGGGATCAGCAGCGACCTTGCTAGAATGAACGAAGACCGGGTCAACACAGCAGTCCTTATGAAGGCCGTCGTGTTCACGAAGTTCGGCTCCGCGGATGTACTCGGTGTCGAGGACATCGAGAAACCGGTCGCGGCCGACGATGAAGTGCTGGTCCGCATCCACGCGGCCTCGGTGAACCCCTACGACTGGCACTTCATGACGGGGCTGCCGTACATCGCGCGGCTCATGGGGATCGGGCTGTTCGGACCCAGCGTGAACCGACTTGGCGGCGACCTTGCCGGAATCGTCGAATCGGCCGGGAAGTCAGTTACGCGGTTCAAGCCCGGCGATGAAGTGTTCGGTATGGTGAACGGCGGGGTGCCGGGCCAGGCCGAACTCGAACTCGGCACACTTGCAGAGTACGCCACCGTCAAGCCGGAGTGGCTGGAACCGAAACCGGCCGGCATGAGCTTCAGCGAAGCGGCGTCGGTGCCGCTGGCTGCAATCACGGCTCTGCAGGGACTCCGGGACTACGGCAAGCTGGAGCCGGGCAACTCGGTGCTGGTCAACGGCGCATCCGGTGGCGTCGGGACGTTTGCCGTCCAGATCGCCAAAGCGATGGGGGCGGAAGTCACCGGCGTTTGCAGCACACCGAATGTGGAGATGGTTCGGAGCATCGGCGCCGACCACGTGTTCGACTACACGAAAGAGGACTTCGCCTCACATGACCGTCGCTATGACGTGTTGCTCGACAACGTGGGGAACCGCTCCTTGTCGCACTGTCGTCGCGTGCTGAAGCCGAAGGGCATCTACTTGTCATCGTTCGGGCAGCCGGAGCACCGGTGGCTCGGGCCACTTGGCAGGATACTCCGGATGTCGGTGGTGAACCTGTTCGTCGGCCAGAAGCTGTGCAGTCTGGACCAGACCCGCAAGAAGGATGACCTGGCCTACCTTGCCGGATTGATCGAGGCCGGGAAGATGAGGGCCATCGTGGATCGCGAGTACCCGCTTGATGAGGCAGCGCAAGCGATGCGATACCTGGCCGAAGGTCATGCACGGGGTAAGATTGTCGTGACGGTCGCGTAGATGTGCCCCGATCAAACGTTGGCGATGACGAGCCATAGCGTCATGGTCCATGACTCAGCAGCGCGACAGTGCACTACGTTGTTCCTGGCAGACCATCTGTCGTGAGTGGTTGCTTCAACGCCCGTCCGCGGTGAATCCATGGTGTCCAATCATCCTCGAGCGGCCCTGCTTGCCCGCTTGCTGTTCGCCGTGTGGGCGCTGAGCGCTGCCGGTTATCTGTTGGACATCATCGGCCAAATGAATCGGCCACACGAATGGGGAGCGGGGCCCTACTATCTGGGCGCTGTGGGGGTGTTGTCGCTGTTTCTGCTGTGCACGTCGCTACCGGTGTTCAAGTGGTCGCTGATCCGTGTTGCTCTGGCGCTACCGTTTGTAGCGCTGTCGGTCGTCCCGTTCGCCCTGCTGATGCTTCAGGGCGAGACGCCCGGACAGATCACCTACATTCCCATCATCGATCTCGAGATCCCGCGGTGGTCGCTCGGATTTCTCGGGTGTTTCGCGGTCGCGGTTACGTTTGCAGCCAGCATCAAGGGTCTCCGCCGCGACACCGCCGCATGGAGCGGGGCAGTTCCACAGCCTTCGACCGAGACCGGGCGGACGATGGAGGAACTGATCGAGTCGGTGGCCGTCGATCCACCCCAGGCGTTCGTCATCGAACAGGCGTTGAACGATGGCCTGCCACCAGCAGAACGGCGCAAGGCTTGCGCTGCGATTGCCGCCGAGCCGGAACTACTGGACCGACTACGAGCGACCGCCCGAGAAGACCACGAATTCAGCCTGTTGGCGAATCGATTGCTGGATCGAATCCAGCAAAGGGGCTCATCGGGCTCGGCGTTGGAAGAGCATTAATGATCGGCTGCCCGACCAGACTCTCGCTGGAGTGCGAATGTAGCGGCGACAACCGGAAGGGCTTGCTCCTGCTCCCGGCACGGGAGGATTTGGTTGTCGATTTGGCGAGACATCACACCTGCCCTGTTCGTATGAAGGTGTGATGAGAATTGGTACCCTCGGCTCGCGACAGCGCGGGCGGCGGGCCCGTATCAAGGCCGACCCGGTATGGCGATTGACGCCAGTATTTCGGATGTTCCGGGACTGGACCGCGCCGCGTACGTGACGCTGTCGGGGTCGTTCGATCTCCGTTCGGCGGACAATTTCGACGCATTCTGGCGCAAGCTGATCCGCGTCGAGCGCAAGCGGCTGTTCATTCTCGACGTCAGCGGCATCACCGAGTGCACGCCGGTTGCCGTCCAGGTCATGCGCGACTTTTCGGAAGCCGCCGCGGCCGAGTCGTTCGGCGCCGTCGCGCTGGTGAACCCGTCTCCCCGGATCCTTCAGTTGGTCAAGGAACTGGATCTGGTCGAGGCGTTCACGATGTTCGTGGACTACAAGCTCGCGTTCGAGCACCTGCGAGCGATGCAGGTGCAGGCGCACATGATCGAGCTCGAACAGAAGCAGGCCGAGCGCGCGGAGAAGCAGAAGTTCGAAGATGCCGCCGCGCGGGTGCGCCTTCCCGGTCCCGGCGCGCCGGGGGGCGGGTCGATCACCGATACCAGCATGAAGCTGCCGCCGAGCGTCTCGCCGGTGGACATGGATGTCACGCGGGTCCACATCCCGCCGTCTGCGCGGGGCCAGGCAGGGCCGCCCGGGTTGGCCGTAGACACGGGCATGGTGTCCGGCCCCCACTTCGTCCCGCCGACGGTGCCCTCGCCATCGCAGGCCGGGCCCGGGTTCAAGTTGCGCGCATTCGATGCGCAGGGAACGTTGCACACCACCGATACGTCCGTGCAGATCCAGCCGGGTCGTCGGGTGTTGGTACTGGTGCCGCCGGGCAACGAGCCAGCGCGCAAGATGTTCTGCGACGCGGTGACGCAGGCCGGTTTCACGCCGCTACTGCTGTTCCCGCTGCCCGAGGGCCACGGGTTCGATCACGTCGCGAACGCGGTTACCCAGACCGAGATGTTCCTCGCCGACTTCTCGCCGGCGCGCATCCGCGTGTTGGACCCGAACGCCGAGGTGCTGACGACGCTGACGCTGGCGCGGGCGATCCTCGGTCCGGAGCGGATCCTGATCATGACGCCGAACCGCTCCGTGCCCGACCTCTGGAAAGACGTCGTGTTCGAGCAATACAACGACAGCCGCGCCCAGCTGCGCAAGGCGATGCCCGTGATCGTCGACCGGTTGCGGCGAATGGCCGTGCGACTCGCAGGCGGCCTGCAGAACCAGTAGTCCAGCTGGTCAGCGTTGCGAGTCGGGTCTCACACGCTCTTCACGACTTCCACCAGCGTCCGCACCACTTCGTCGTGCTGCTCTTCGCTCAGTTCCGGCACCACCGGCAACGCCAGCACCTCTTCGCACGCGGCCTCCGACTCGGGACACGTGCCCCGTGCCGCCTGATCCAGGTAGGCGAAGCAGGGCTGCATGTGCAGCGGCAGCGGGTAATAGACCACGCAGCCGACACCGCGTTCGCGCAGGCCGTTCATCACCGCATCGCGCTTGCCCCCACCGATACGAATCACGAACTGGTTCCAGACGTGGCGCGGCTGGACCACCGCGGGCAGCGTCACCGGACCATCCGGACCGAGAATTCCGGAGTCCGCCAGACGTTCCGCGTAGCGATCCGCATGCACCTGGCGGCCGGCGGTCCACGAATCCAGGTGCTGGAGTTTGATCCGCAACACGGCAGCCTGCAGGGCATCGAGACGGAAGTTGCCGCCGACTTCGTCGTGGAAGTACTGCCGCGACTGGCCGTGGTTGCGCAACCGCTTCAGCCGCTCGGCGAGTTCCGGATCGTCGGTGGTGATCGCGCCGCCGTCGCCGAAACAGCCGAGGTTCTTCGCCGGGTAGAAGCTGAACGCCGCCATCACGCCCATTGCGCCCGTGCGGCGTGAGACGCCGTCAATCGTGGCTTCGGCGCCGACCGACTGGGCGCTGTCTTCCAGAATCGGAATGGTGCGGCCGTCGCGCTGGCAGACTTCCAGCAGGCCTTCCATGTCCGCGCACTGCCCGTAGAGGTGCACGGGGATCACGCACTTCGTCTTGTCGGTGATCTTCGCAGCAACGTCGTGCGGGTCAACGTTGAACGATGCCGGGTTGATGTCGGCGAACACGGTTCGTGCGCCGACGCGATGGACAGCCCCGGCGGTAGCGAAAAACGTGAATGGCGACGTGATGACCTCGTCGCCGGGGCCCACACCCAGCGCCATCAGCGCCGCGATCAACGCGTCGGACCCGCTGGTCACGCCGATCGCGTGTTTCGCGTGGCAATAGTCGGCGAACTCGCGCTCGAAGTCCTCCACCTCGGCGCCGAGAACGAACGCCTGCGCGTCGCAGATACGGTCGAATGCCTCGCGGACGGTTTCGCGCAGGGGGGTGTACTGCGCGCGAAGATCGACAAACGGTACCGCCATCAGAGTTGGTGGGTGGATTGTGGGCGGGCGGGCGGACGGACGGAAGAACGATCGTAGAGCGAACGGATCGCGGATCGGTTCGAACCATGCCGGGCGCGGCTTGCGCGTCAGGCACGATTCGGGAGACCCCGCCACTACCGTTTCCCATGAATCCACGCAACCAGCCGCCGCCAGAACACGGAATCTGGCGATTGTAGCCTGCACAGGGCGGCCCGCCAGGCGGTCGGAATTTCTCCGATTCCCGCAAAAAAATGTCCGCGACCCGGAGGTACTTCCGCCGCCACGAGTTGGGCGAGAACTGGGGGCGCAGAGAGCCCGAACTGCGCGGGGGTCGTGAATCTGCTGTGCGTAGACTGGAACCAGGGCGACAGCGCGGCACCGGCCATCCGATTGCACGACTGGCTGTCAGGTGCGGGTGCACGAAGTCGGGGCTCGCGAGAGCGACCGAGGGCCGAGTCCAGCGCCGCGGGACCAACGGACCAGGGTGGGTTCGTTCGGTAAGGCCGTGAAATCGGGGGGCCGCGAGAGAGCCGGGACCGGGGGAGATCCGTGTGCGACGGTGACCTGAAAATCTGTCAGTCAGTCGCCCGGGCCGCGATCAAGCGGTTGATTGTCGTCTGGCATCTCGGGGATGTCGCTGCCAGCCGGGAGGCGGCCGAGGCCGTCCGGGCCACCCGATTCCAATCCCGATCCGGGTTCAGTATCGGCGTCAGCGTCAGCCTTGCGCACGTGGTCGCGCAGCGGGCCGCCATGGCCAAACGGAGACGGCCGACCACGGAGGGTAACCGTCAACTCGAACTTCACGCCGTCGCGTTCGATCAACACGCGAATCACGTCACCCGGCGAGTGGCCGGCCAGAACCGCCAGCACGTTGTCATGGGTCAACACCGGCTGATCATCGAGCTCGCGAATCACGTCGCGCGCGAGAATCCCGCCCTCGGCTGCCGGGCCATCAGGCACAAGGCCGGTGACCTGCATGCCCGCATCGGAGCGGCGCAGCAGCAACCCGAGCCACGCATCACCCTGGCCGGCGATGCCTGTGTAGGTGGGCACGTTGTCGAGCCAGTTCAACCACTCCAGTTCCAGTTGCTGCGCGCTGCGACCGAACACCTCGACCAGCGCCATCAAACCGCTCGGGTCTGTCGATGCGGTCCGGCAGTAGCGATCGTTGAACTCCGCGAGCTTGCCTTGCTCCCAGATCCAGACGGTGATCGCGCGGGCCTGGGCGTAGTGCTCGGGTGCATCCTTCATGAACGCCGCGGCATCCATTGCGAACAGCCGCGGCCACGGCACCAGCTTGCCGCGACGCTGCATGTGGCGCACCAGCACCTGGCGATTGTTCGGCAGCGGTGTCGGCACGCCATCAATCAAGGTCGACGTCTCGAAGCAGGTCGCCACGCCTTCGAGGAACCAGATGTTCTGGCGCACGCCACGGGTGTCGAGTTCGGCGAAGTGCAGCGCATGGGTGAACTCGTGGCGCAGCGTGTAGCCGAGATCCTGCGCCATCAGCAGCTTGCGCGCCGGGTGGTAGAACCCGCCGATGGTGGGGTCGGGCACGAAGCGACGGTAGTCCTGGGGCGTGGGCAGCACCACGGTGATGTAGGCCGCCGGGCGCATCGTCAGGAACGTCTCCCACTGGCCTTCGGCGTACTGCGTGAGCTGACGGATCAGCGCGTTGAGCACCTCGGGGCTGTGGTTGGTGGCGATGATCAGATGGTGCTCGGGCGAGATGTGGTAGCGGTACCCGTTGCCCAGTTGCTTGCGCAGGGCGTTCACCCGGCGCTCGGCCAGCGCATCCAGGTAGCGATGCCGATTGGTGAACAGCGCCTCGAACGGTGGATAGTGATGCAGCGACACGAGGTGCGAGTCGGTGCGCATCTCCTCGAAATTGATGTGGCCCGCGCTCAGCGACCGGTCCAACCAGGTGATGGCGGCTTCGTGTTCGCCCCGGCGTGCCGAGACGCGCGCGAGATTCCATGCGGCCACCGGGTTGCCGGGGTCAAGCTGGAGCATCATGCGGAAGCGAGCCTCCGCGTCATCGAGTTGCACGCGCTCGAGCAATGCTTCGCCGTCCTGGCGCAACAACTCCAGGCGATCGCGCAGCGTCCGCTCGTTGAGGTTGTGGGCGTGGGTGTGGGATTCCCCGAGCGCGGTCGGGTCGTGCACCACGCGAGGCGCGTCATCGCCGGCCAGGCCGGAACTGGCGCATCCGGTCGCCGCGAGCATCAGCAGGGCAAGCGATGCACCAACCACCGTCGAGAACGTCGAGATCGGTGCGGCGCATCGGGTGCAACCGGTCCGGTGCTGGTCTCGGGTTGGTGTGGCCATGATGCATCTCCCGGCTGTGTCCGGCGCGAGCGGGGGACTCACGCCGCTATCCAGCATAGCCTGGCGCTCCCTCTGTACGAAACAACCGCCCGGCACCGCCTGTTCCCTCAAGTTGTTCCGACGCCGCAAGGTTCAGATTCTGACGTTCGACCGGCGGACTTCCCCCGAACAGAAACGCCGGACGATCCGGGATTCCGAACCGACCGGCGCTGTCTGGTTGCGTCTCGCAGGGTATTCCCCGGCGATCAGGTGCGCGGGCTCAGCAGGGTGCGCGCGATCACGAGTTTCTGGATCTCGGTGGTGCCTTCGTAGATCTCGGTGATGCGGGCGTCGCGCATCAGGCGCTCGACGGTGCCACTCTGCAGGTAGCCGGTCTCGCCGTGAATCTGCATCATCTTGTCGGCGGCGTAGTTGGCGGTCTGGCTGGCC
>WURV02210787.1:0-11035 GCA_011762755.2 Epimenia babai
GCACGAGTTGATCGAGATCCTGCAGGGCACCGACGTCACCGTCGTCGAAGACGAGTACCAATACTCGCTGCGCTATCGCGGCGACGCGCTGCCGACGTTGCGTTCGCTCGATCGCCGCGGCATGACGTTGACGGTCTCGACCGTGTCGAAGGAACTGTTCCCCGCGCTGCGCATCGGTTGGGTCGCTGGCAGTCGCGAGTTGGTGCGGCCGATGGCCGCCGTCAAACGCTTCATGGACCTCGAGACCAGCGCGCTGTTGCAGGCGGCGCTGGTGGAGTTCGTGCGGCGCGGCAGCCTCGATCGCCACCTCGACAACCTGCGACTCGAACTGCAACGGCGCCATCGGGCCCTGCAGCAGGCGTGCGCCGCGCACCTGCCGGCGGAGTGCCGCATCAGTGATCCCGACGGCGGCTTCGTCGCCTGGCTCGAACTACCCGTCGCCGGCCAAGGCGAACAGCTTGCGGACCTCGCGATCGAACGCGGCGTGCGCGTCGTCCCGGGTCGCGCGTTCGACCTCGATGGTGCGCCGTCGCGCGGCGTGCGCCTCTCCCTCACCCGCGCAAGCGTCGACCAGATCCAGGCCGGCGTGCGCGTTCTCGGCGATTGTGCGCGCGAACTGCTCGCGACCGTGGCACCCGCCCAGACCTTTCTCTAACGACCACTCCACCCTCCTCCCCTCACTTTGCAATGAGCAGCAAGCACCCGTCTCCCCAGGTCCCCGGTTTCACATCGGAAGAAGTCGTCAGCAAGATCGGCTTCTGCGAACAACTCAAGGGCGGCGTCATCATGGACGTCGTCAACCCCGAGCAAGCGGTGATCGCCGAAGAGGCGGGCGCGTGCGCGGTGATGGCACTCGAGCGCGTGCCGGCCGACATCCGTCGTGACGGCGGCGTGTCGCGCGCCAGTGATCCGGACATGATCGCCGGCATCCAGAAGGCGGTCAGCATCCCGGTGATGGCGAAGGTGCGCATCGGCCACTTCGTCGAAGCGCAGATGCTCGAGTCGATGGAAGTCGACTGCATCGACGAGAGCGAAGTGCTGACGCCCGCCGACGAAGAGTTCCATGTCGACAAGCGGCCGTTCAAGACGCCGTTCGTCTGTGGCTGCCGCGACCTCGGCGAAGCGCTGCGTCGCGTGCACGAAGGCGCGGCGATGATTCGCACCAAGGGCGAAGCCGGCACCGGCAACGTCGTCGAGGCGGTGCGTCACATGCGCACGCTGATGAGCGACATCCGCGCGCTGCGCGGCCTCGACGCCATGCAGATGGACAAGCGCGCCAGCGAACTGCGCGTGCCCGTCGAGCTGGTGCAGTGGGTCGCCGAGAACCAGAAGCTGCCGGTCCCGAACTTCTCGGCGGGCGGCGTCGCCACGCCGGCCGACGCGTCGCTGATGATGCAGCTCGGCGCCGAGGCGGTGTTCGTCGGTTCGGGCATCTTCAAGTCGGGCGATCCGGCGAAGCGCGCGCGCGCGATCGTTCGCGCCGTCACGCACTACCAGGACCCGAGCGTGCTCGTCGAAGTCAGCAAGGGCCTCGGCGAGGCGATGGTCGGCATCAACATCGACACGCTGTCCGAAGAGCAGCTGCTCGCGCGCCGTGGCATCTGAGCCGGACACCGTCTCGACCGACGCGCCGCTGGTCGGCGTGCTCGCGCTGCAGGGTGACTTCGAAGATCACGAAGTCGCCCTCGCCGCGTGCGGTCTGCGCACGCGACAGGTGCGAACGGCACAAGGCCTGCAAGGCCTCAACGGCCTGGTGCTGCCGGGCGGTGAGAGCACGACGATGCTGCGCCTGCTCGATGTCGAAGAACTGTTCGGCCCGCTCGGCGAAGCGCTGCACTCCGGCATGCCGGTGTTCGCGACCTGCGCCGGCCTGATCCTGCTCGCCGAGACCGTCGAGAACCCGAGCCAGCGCAGCTACGGCTTGCTGCCGCTGACCGCCGTGCGCAACGGCTACGGCCGCCAGGTGCACTCGGGCACGCATCCCGTGCACGTCGAACCCGCGCATCGCGACGTTCTGCCGACCGGCACGACCGGCACGTTCATCCGCGCGCCGCGCATTACCGCTGTCGGCGACGACCTCGAAGTGCTCGCCCGCCGCGACGGCGACCCCGTGCTCGTGCGCAAGGACAACATCCTCGCCGCCTGCTTCCACCCCGAACTACAAGCCAACCACCCCGTCACCCGCCTCTTCGCCAACCAACTGTTCGATCGGTGCCAGGCACCAAAACAACCTGTTCGCGCAGCCACGCCTTCGCCGCGTGGGCTTGGCGTCGGCTGACACCCGCCGCACCGTCGATGAACTGGTTGTCTTGGTGCCTGGCACCGAAACAACCACTTGGATTTGCTCGACGGACTGGCTGCCCGAAGGACACGGGTCGCCACACGTTGTGGGCATTGCGACGGTGCCACCGGTTCTCGCCGGTGCGGAAACGGCTGGGTGCCGCCGCGGGTGGCCGCCGCGTGTTGCTCGGTAGTCCGCGTCGTTCCTGTATATACTGCGCGCATGTCGAGAGAGCTGCTCCGAAGACCGTCGATCGCCGTGACTGCGTGGGGTGTGCTCGTGCTTGGTGTGTTCGCGTGGCGCGGAGACCTGGCGCTCGAAGGTGCCGACGAAGCGACGTCGCGGGTGGTCGCGGCGGGTGAGCAGGGTGCATCGGAACCCGTGACGCCGTCGGCCGGGAACGCGGACCCGCAGCCGGTGATCGTGCGTCGCAAGTCATCGGACGAGCGGACGAAGGCGATGGCCACGCTTCGCAGTGGGCGAGTGTTCGACTCGATGGGCTTCCTGCTCGTCGGTGCCGAGGTCCTCGCCGATGGTGGCGTGTCCCGCCGCACCGACGCCGAAGGTTCGTTCGCGCTCGATCTCGACAACCATGTGGCGACCGACTTGCTCGTGACCGCCGAGGGACGTCGATCGCGTTGGCGCCGCACGTCGGCGCAGAGCCCGGACCCGCTGCTGGTCCGCCTCGAGCCGGCGGCGCCGTGGGATACCCAACCCGATCAACCGGAGCCGGCCTTGCCGCTGCGCGGCGAAGGCATCGTGATGAGCCTCAACGGCGAGCCGGTGCCGTTTGCGTTCGTCAACGTGCGCGGCACCGATTGTTGGGGGAAGGCAGACGACATCGGGCGCGTGACCCTGCCGCTGCCGGCGCGCCGCTCGACCTTCTTGGTGCATCGCGCGACCGGTGCCGGTGAAGTCGGCGTCGCTTCGGTCTCGGAACCGTTCGTCGCGTCGCGCGAACGCGGCGTCGTGCCGTTGCCGGAGTTGATCGCGGGTCACGCCGGCGCCATTCATGGCACCGTGCGCGATGAGCGTGGTGCCGGCGTGGTTGGCCTGCCGGTCGAGGTGCGCAGCGCCAATGGTTGTCGCTTCGTCGAAACGGGCGCCGGCGGCAACTTCGTGCTTAGCGGTCTGCTGCCCGACGAATACGTCGTCGAACCGTTTGCCTATCGCGGCGCCGTCGGCGCTTCGATGACCGTTCGAGTCGATCGCGACGTCGTCGCGTGTGACTTGCACGTTCAGCGCGTGCCGGAGTCGCAACTGCGCGTCGTGGATGAGAGTGGCGCGGTCGCCGCTGGCGTTTGGGTCGCGGCTTCGCTGCACGGCATGCGCCGCGGCATCGGCCAGGCGAACGAGAGCGGCTTGATCGCCCTGCCGGTGGCGGACGCAAGCCGGTTCGAAGTGCGTCGCGACGGCAGCTTTGCCAGTTGCGAGGTGCGCTCGTTCGACGCCGACGCGCAGCCGGCGACGCTGGTCATCGCTGCGCCGTAGCCACGGCGCGCCGCGCGACTGGCTACTGCAGGATCATGACGGCGGCGTTGCTCAGCGACAGGCCGAGCGGCGAGCTGTCGAGAACGGCCGATTGGCAGCTGATCAACGTGCCGGCGAAGCCTGCAGGCACTGCGAACGGCGTGCTGCTGCTGCCCGAGTTCGACAAGAACGTCGTGCCGGGGAGTAGCTCCATGTCGAGCGGCAAGTAGACCGAGCAGCTCGGCTGCAGTTGCACGCCTGGCGCGTGGATGCCAAGCGAGAAGAAGTCGGCGCCGATGCTCATCGGCACGGTGTTGGTGCGGTCGATCGTCAGTGTCGTGCCGCCGATCGCCGAACCGAGGAACTGCAACGTCGACGTGTTGCTGCCGACCGGGCAACCGATGCCAACTGTGCCGACTCCGCTCGGCAGCAGGTAGGTGATGTTGAGGGTCGGCGGGTTGGCGTGGTTGCGTGCCTGGATGCGACGCGCCGTGCCCTGTTGTTGTTCGCCGAGCTTGAGCAGCCAGCCGTAGTTGTTGGCCGGGTTGTCGAGCATGTCCTGAACGTCGCCGACGATGCCGGGGCCGGACTCGATGGTCATCGCACCGATAGCGGCCAGCGGGAACTTCCAGTTGGTCGCGCTGAAGTCACCGCCGGGGGTGGTCCAGAAGCTGCTCGGGAAGAACGTGTGGTTCCACGTCGTGTCGCCGGGTGCCGGTGTCGTTCCGCCGCCGCCCGCGCCAGGGGCGAGCGAGGTGCCTTCGCCCCAGTCTTGGGTCGCGCGGTGCGCGAACGCTGGCGTCGGCAGGGCGACCAGGGATTGCTCGACGAACAGGTCCATGGTCGCCGCGATCACGATGGCGCCGGCCGGCACGTTGGCTGCGATGTCGAAGCGCAGCAGGGTGCGCCGTCGCTGGTTGTTGTTGGTCAGTCCGCAGAACAACTTGCCCTGGCCATTGCTGCGATCGGATCCCGATTGGTAGAGCGTGTTGTCCTTCTTCGGCGTGATGCTGATCGTGGTCTGCGCGCTGAGGCCGGCGACGGCCGTAAGGGCAGCAAGAGTGATGTGCGTGAGGAGGTGTTTCATCTGGGGAGTACTATTGCAGGATCATCACGGCGGCATTGCTCAGTGACAGGCCGACCGGCGAGTCGTCGAGCACCACGGACTGGCAGGCGATCATCTCGCCGGGAAAGCCGGATGGCACGAGCACCGATGAGGTCGAGCTGCCAGTCATCGACAAGAACGCGCTGCCGCCGACGATCTCCATGCCAAGCGGCAGGTAGACGAGGCAGCCGGGTTGCAGCAGCACGCCGCTGGCGTCGAGGCCGAGTGAGAAGAAGTCGGCGCCGATGCTGTTCGTGACGGTGTTGCTGCGGTTGATCGTGAGCGTTTGGCCACCGATGGCTGCGCCCGTGAAGGAAAACGTCGAGTTGCCGCCGCCGACCGGGCAGCCAATGCCGACGCTGGCGACGTCGCTCGGTTGCAGGTAGGTGACTCGCAGTGTCGGCTTGCCCGTGGCAGATTCGCGCGAGTTGAGACGACGCGCGGCGACCATGGCGTTTTCGTCGACCTTGAGCAGCCAGCCGAAGTTGGTGGCCGGGCTGTCGAGCATGTCTTGCACATCGGCGACGAGGCCCGGCATGTTGCTGCCGGTTGCGGTGATCGAGGTCAGCGGCCCGCCGGGGTTGGGCATCAGCACCAGGAAGCTCGCCTCCGCTTCGAAGTCGCCACCGGGGTTGGTCCACAGCGAACTCGGAGAGAACGTGTGCAACCAGGTCGCGTCGTTGGTCGCGGCGGGGAAGCCGATGCCGCCACCCGGACCGGGCACACTCGTCGATTGGCTGCCGGAGGCGCCTTCGCCCCAGTCCTGGGTGACCCGATGAAAGAACGCGTCGTCCTCGGATTGCGTGACGGTGTTGGTGATCTCGAATTCGATCTCGGCGCCGATGACCACGGCATCGGCCGGCAAGTTGCCGGCAACATCGAAGTGCATCAGGCAGCGTCGGGGGTCGCCGAAGCCGCTACCGGTTATTCCGACGAACAGCTCGCCTTGGCCGTTGCTGTTCGCGCCGGTGCCACTGAAGTAGAGCGAGTTGTCGCGGTCGGCGATGATGCTGACGGTCGTCTGCGCGGTCGCGCTGGCGATGCAGACGGTGGAGATGGCGAGCGCGGCGAGGCGCGAAAAGGTCGAGTTCATGGTGCGGTCTTCGTTGCGACTCCGGCGGGGGAGGCGAAGAACCATACCGAATCTCGGGCGCTTGGGTGGGGCACCTACTCTGCGGACATCGGCGCAACCCAGGTCGGACGCGTCATCGGCCGCGGCCGACGACGAAGACCTCGCCGCCACCGATGTCGGCCATCTGTTCGAGCAGACTCACATTGGCCTCGCCAAGGCCGACACAGTGCATGCGAATACGGCGGAACGTGTTCATCCGCTTGAGGTCGTCGACCAGCCACCAGGGTTGTTGCGCATACGGTCCTTGGCAAAGCGCCTCGGGCTGGCGTGAGGCTTTCGCGCCGTATTCCACGTCGACGACCTGTTGGAGCTCGCCGTAGTCCTTCTCCATGACGGCGAAACCGTCCGCCGATGGCGCTCCATCCGACAGCAGGAAGATCGTGTCGCAGCCGTCGATGAGCGGGCCCTTGTCGACATAGAAGGCATCGTCGACGACGCCACGGCCGGCGAGCCCGAACGCCACGCGCAGGGCTGAGTGCAGGTTGGTACGGCCGCGCAATTCGCCGTCGGGCGCCTTGTTGGGCACGGGCGGGCCGGTGTTGATCGAGTCGAGCTCCGCCATCGCGCGTTTGATGTTGCCCTTGCTCGCTTTGACCATGCCCTTGGTCGCGTTGAGCGTGCCGGCGTCGGTGCCGAACCAGACGATGCTGAAGCGCTTGTCCGGCGTCAGCCGCGACAGCGAAATGCGCAGCTGCTCGCGTGCCAGATCCCAGCGGGTGTTGATGGCGTGCCACGGCAGGTCGCTCTCGTCGAGCGCGAGGCCCTTCTTCTTGCGCTTCTTGCGCGGGCCGGTGATCGGACCCTTTGGCTTGGCGTCGGGGTCGATCTCCTTGCACATCGAATCCGACATGTCGACGACGTAGCAGATGCGTTCGCCCTCGGACTCGATGCCGAAGAACGCGGGCTTCGAACTCGTGCGGTTGCCGGCGCTGCTCTTGACCTCACCGCGCTCCAGCAGCTCGAGCCATGGCTCGGGCGTGATGAACTTCGCGGGTCCGCGCAGGATCGTCTGCAGGTGACGCGCCATCTGCAGCTTGGCCATCTTCGACAGCTTGACGTCCTTGCCGAGCAAGCTGATGTAGGAGCGCATCGCTTCGCGATACTCGTCCGAGTTGACGCGTTGCTTTTGTGAGTAGAGCGCACCGGTCATCGCGCCGAGCAGCACCATGCGGTCCGCCTCCTTGCGTGGAAACTCGGTGCAGTTCGCGATGATCGCGCCCTTGATCTCTCCGCGATCGGAATCGCCAAGCGCGGCGATCGCGGCTGCGCGCAGTGCGTAGACCTTGTGCTGGCATGCGATCGCGATCGCCTGATCGTCGTTCTTCGTCGCGTCGATCTCGCGTTGCAACGTCTGCTTCCACAGCCAGGCATGCTCCGGCTTGGCAAAGTCCGCGCGCAGTGCCGCGAGCTGCGGCATCAGTTCTTCATCGCGGAAGTAGCGACCGAGCAGCGATGCCAGCACGTAGCGCGAGTACTCCTGGTTGTCGCGCACCTTGCGAAAGTCCTCGATCAGCACGGCCAACGCTTCGGGCGCCCCGGTCTGCGCAAGCGTGTCGCGACCGTCGACGTGGTGGAACAGCGCTTCGCGATCGAGGCACTCGGTGTGCCGAGCCAGTGCTTCCTTGAGCGGCAGCCGCTTCGCTTGCGCGGCGGCGGGAACGGCAAACGCGGCGAGCAGTGCGGCCGCGGCGACGTGTCGGCGAGTCTGGAACATGTTGGTGCGGGCCAAGGGGCGATTGCGTGGCCGCGATTCTATCCTGTCTAGTCCACCTGGGGGATTCGGTATCACGTCGGGGACGTCTGCTTTGGTCGACTGCGAAAGCGTCCGGCGTAGCGCAGGATCGGGCGTTCGATCAGCCAGTAGGAAATGGTGGCCGCGAGGAATGACAAGCCGATTGCGAGTGCCGCGTCGCCGAGGTTCTTGGACTCCGGGTCGTCGCGAACGGTCAACGCGTAGATTGGCATGTGATGCAGGTAGAGGCCGTAGCTGATTCGACCGATCGCGCGCAGCGGGGCGACCGCGAGCGGGCGTTCGACCGCGAAGGCGTAGCCGCGCGGGACCAGGCACCAGAGCAGCACGCCGGTGCACAGCAGCACGAAATTGAGGCGCACGGCTGCTGGTCCGAGATGTAGCGGCCAGTAGGTGACTTCGACGAGGTGCGGCAACCAGAAGAACGGCAACAGCACGAACCAGATGTGTTGGTGGAAGAGGACTGCGAGGGCGATCAGCGTGAAGCCGAGGCGTCGGAGGCGGCGTGGGTCGGCGGTGAGGTAGGGCTCGGCGAACGCGACCAGCGCACCGGCGGCGAGCGTCGGGAAGCGAAAGGGCGAGAGGCGATCCACGGTCTTCACTGCGAGCGGCGGTGCCAACATCAGGCAGACACCGACGGCGCCGCCGAGGCCGAGTGGAATCATGATCCACTTGAGCACGCGCTTGCTGGTCGTCGTGCTGGCGAACGCGACGATCAGCGGCCAGATCAGGTAGAAGTGTTCTTCGACGCAGAGCGACCAGGTGTGCTCGAGCGGTCCGCGCGCGGCGTGTGGCGCATACACGATGGCGAAGTTACCGAGGTAGAGCGCGCACCAGGCGATCTCTTCTACCGGGCGCCACGGCAGCATGATCAGCAGCAGCAGATAGTAGATCGGGAAGATGCGCAGGAGCCGCCGCAGCAGGAACCAGCGCACTGGCATGCCGACTTGCCGTTCGGCTAGCAGGATGCGCGTGATCAGGAAGCCGCTGAGCGCAAAGAACAGTTCCACGCCGAAGGCGCCCGGCTGCACCACAAACAGCAGATTGCCAAGCCATGCCGGGTAGCCGTCGATGCCGTTTCGGCACATGGCTCCATAGCACGAGCAGAACTGCAATCGCGCGCAGACCGTCAAGGCTAGGGATGTGGCGAGGCATGGTAGCGCGACACCTTAGCGCGCAGTTGTGATGTTCGGCATGGTTCGTAGGCTGGCGGCATGGGCAAGATCCTCGAGCAAATCGACACGTCTATTCGCGAGTGGATCGAAGCACAGCAGATGTTCTTCGTTGCCACCGCGCCTTCGGGCGACGGCGGCCACGTCAATTGTTCGCCCAAAGGCACCGACTCGTTTCGTGTGCTCGACGACCGCACCGTCGCCTACCTCGACTATGCCGGCAGTGGCGTCGAGACGATCGCGCATATCCAGGACAACGGCCGCATCGTCGTGATGTTCTGCGCGTTCGACGGCAAGCCACGCATCGTGCGCCTGCACGGCAAGGGCGAAGTGCTGACCGCGAGCCACGAAGAGTTCTTCGGTCTGCAGCAGACCTTTGGCGGTCGCCGCGTCGGCACTCGCGCGATCATCCGCATTGCAGTCGATCGCGTCGCGACCTCCTGTGGCTTCGGCGTGCCGCTCTACGACTTCGTCGGCCAACGCGATGAGCTTGCCAAGTGGGGCGAAGCCAAAGGCGAGCAGGGCGTCGCGAACTACATCAAGGACAAGAACGCGCACAGCATCGACGGCCTGAAAGGCGCGAAGTGATCGTACGGTGCCAGGCACCCGACGATCACGTTTCCTTTGCCTTCGTCAGCTCGCTAGCGTGCGCGTGCTCGCAGCGCCGCCAGTCGGTGACGTCGTCGTGCACAACGCCGCACTGCTTTGCGGAGTGGCACCAGCGAAGTCGCCACTCGTGGTTCCATCGGCGCTTTGGTCCGCGTAGTGCGGCGTAGATCAGTTGGCACTCGCCGTCGATGGTCTCGCAGTGATAGGCACGTTCTTGCTGATCGGTTTGGGTGGGCGGAAGTCGGCGGGACTCCTTTGAGCGAGCGGTCGCGATCTCACGCATGGCTCGTTCACGTGTTGTCTCAGGCTCGATGCTCGCAAGGATGTCGTCCACGAAGGAGTCGTCACAGTTGGGCGCTTCAAGCGGTGGGTCGTGAGGCACGATGCGGCATTGGTGCCGTCGGGTCACCAGCGTCGTCAGGGCTGCGATCACGGACTCTTCGACCGCTTCGATCGGGTTGCTCCGGTGCAATGCGACGAGGTCTCTGACAATCCTCCTTCGTGGTTCCTGGCCAGCCGCCAGTACGTAGTTGAATACGGTCTGTAGGGCGTGCGATCGTGGCACGACCTCGTCGACTCGTTGCGCATGCTTGCGAGCTTCTTCGGCGGCAAGAATGGCGCGTTCGGCGTCGCCGTCGTTAGCGTGCCGTTCGGCGATCCGGGCGTTCGTGACTGCGGATGCGAAGGCTGTCTGTGTGGATGCGGCGATCGCTTCCGCTGTGTCGAGATACCTGCCGTCGTAGCGCGAGATGGGTCGCCCGCCCTCGTGAAAGTGCTGGCACTCGACGCGGTCGACAGTGACCTGCAACCGGCGTGGTGGGACGCCATGGATCCTCATGAGAGCTTTGCGGCGGTAGCGCGCGCCCTTCATGGAGTTGGCGATCGTTACTACGAAGTCGCGATCCTCCGATGCGTTCCCAAGCGCATCAATCAGCTCCATGCTGATGCGATAGTAGTCATCTTGACGCTGGACTCTGGCGAGATGGCCGATGATGGCACGGGCGACGTCTCGTCCAAGCCAGGTCGCGGCTCTGGCCAGCAACCCCAATGCGCTTGCCTGTGAACTTCGCGGTGTGACCGAGCGGATCTTCTGTTGGCATTCGCGAACGAGGTTGCGCGCTTCGTCGGTCGCGTTGTGTTCCGACAGGGCCTCAACGCCCTGCGCCAGCGCGCGCGAGGAGTCGTAGGGGGTGTTCTTCTTTCGCGCCCGTTCCAGCAGTCGTTTGACGTGGTAGTTCTGCATCACTCATTCGCTACGAGGACGCAAGTGATCGTACGGTGCCAGGCACCAAAACAACCAGTTCGCCGTGACTGCCGTCCTGCGATGGCCGGCACTTCGTCGTTCACGTCGCGCAGTGCGCGCGCACTCTGCTTCGGTTCACGGCATCGCGCGAACTGGTTGTTCTGGTGCCTGGCACCGTGCGATCAGTTGTCGTGTGCTAGTGGTCTGTCGCGCAAGTTCGCGCCATTAGTTCCTCTTCTTGCGACGACGCTCTTTCTCGACCCGCACGGCGGA
>WURV02210798.1:0-11034 GCA_011762755.2 Epimenia babai
TCAGGTATTTTCAGTATCAACTAGTTGTCAGGTATTTTCAGTATCAACTAGTTGTCAGGTATTTTCAGTATCAACTAGTTGTCAGGTATTTTCAGTATCAACTAATTGTCAGGTATTTTCAGTATCAACTAGTTGTCAGGTATTTTCAGTATCAACTAGTTATCAGTTATTTTTAGTCTCAACTAGTTGTCAGGTACTTTCAGTATCAACTAGTTGTCAGGTATTTTCAGTATCAACTAGTTGTCAGTTATTTTTAGTCTCAACTAGTTGTCAGGTATTTTCAGTATCAACTAGTTGTCAGTTATTTTTAGTCTCAATTAGTTGTCCGATATTTTCAATATCAGCTACTTGTCAAGTATTTTGGTGTCAGGTCATTGTCGTATTTTTTGCATTAGGTATATACATTTAATCAGGCTTTTAAAGCTTCATTTTTATTTTACGTGTCTAAAATTGAAGGATATTTCGCCTATACAGCAAATATTCAATTAAAGTTTATCGACTGCGAGCCTTATATATACAAAGTTACATATTATAACCTGGGAATTGTCTTCTGAGAATTCGAACAGCAGACCTATCATTCACAGCTCTGTATCTGCCCCATCAGTCACCCTCAAGGTATATCTGAGTATCACCACCACCATCTATAACCATCATAAACTAAGGGTTAATTTGGTTACATCATCTAATTATTTTTTCATGTCGGGTTTTTTCCGCAGCCATTGGATGCGGTCGACGTCTGTCAATTTGACTTAGAAAATGGGTCGCTATGGAAACCGATGTCTCAGGAAGCTATTCATTCAGTTTGTGGTGATGGGATGAGTCCATTATGGCCAAGCTTTCCACCCCTGTGCCCCAACAGTTTGGACTCTTCTGCGCTTAGCAACGATTTAGAGCGACAGCTGCGGGTATTGGTGACGAACGAGAGGGCGGTGAGTGCCTGCTGTGTATCAGTGTATGACCTCACCCTTGCCCTTCTTCATTCGTTACTCAAAGTGTACATTAGTTCTTTCTATGATCCTAGTATCAGGCGTTAAATATAGATTCTAATTACCGTAGCCACTCGATTTTCCGCCACCTCAAATTTCGCCCACCTCAAATTTTCGCCACCTCAAATTCTCGCCACAATTTTTAAGAATAGTTTTCCCTTATGTAATTAGCAACATGTCTTCTTCCTGTGTCCCCTCTTTCAGCCACAATCCACTAGTGATCGATGAAAAGTATTTTTCCAATGTCAACATCTCTCTCTGATTGGCTATCATTGATTCTCTATCTATAATTTTCTTTTATGATGAAAAGTATGTTTTTCGATTAACGATGTAAAGCTCTTAGCTCAATGATTCACGCGTGCATTGGTGCAGTGTTGAAAATATTTAGAATATCGCTGTTATCCATCCACCCCATAACCTCCCCCCTCCGTCCACCATTCTTGCTTGTATTACCTCACTACGTTATTTGCCAGGATAATGACCTCACAACAACGTGGGACGATGAACTAAGTTACCTCCTCACCCAGTGTCTCTCAGCCTACGAGATGTCTCGGGTCACGGGTAAGTGTCTCATGCCTCCCTTTCCTCCCTGTTCTTCATCCTCTCCTCCCTCTTCATCCTCTCCCCCCTCTTCTTCATCCTCTCCCCCCTCTTCTTCATCCTCTCCTCCCTGTTCTTCATCCTCTCCTCCCTCTTCTTCATCCTCTCCTCCCTCTTCTTCATCCTCTCCTCCCTCTTCTTCATCCTCTCCTCCCTCTTCTTCATCCTCTTCTCCCTCTTCTTCATCCTTTCCTCCCTCTTCTTCATCCTCTCTTCCCTCTTCTTCATCCTCTCCTCCCTCTTCTTCATCCTCTCCTCCCTCTTCATCCTCTCCTCCCTCTTCTTCATCCTCTTATCCCACTTCTTCATCCTCTTATCCCACTTCTTCATCCTCTTATCCCACTTCTTCATCCTCCTATCCCACTTCTTCATCCTCTCCTCCTTTTTTCTATAACGGTGAAGCCACTGCGGTGTTAACCAGCGAGTCTAGGCAGACATTGACCTTGACCTTCTTCATTCACCCCATTAGAGGCATTCGTAATGTCACCAGACAGTCTCCTCATGTCACTCTCTGCGATTAATCTGTTATGGGTGATGATAAAGTCCAATGAGACGGAGGGGCACTCCTTAAAGAATTTATAGATAGGTGATTTTTTATTCCGCAACGACCTCATCCAAACACTGGCGACCGGGTGATAATGATTTCAGGGGCGTCGTGCGGTAATGAAGAGTTCCAAGATGCCATGCGGAACTGTGTCCCGGCCGGGCACACCTTCAAGGGCTACCCGATCCTCGTGTGTCACAGGAATGCTCGCCGCGCCTTAAACAGCTGTCTCAGGTACGGGTTGTCACAATGTAATCAGGTTACCTGACACCTCGTTATCGTTCGTGGTATATAAACAAACTGACTTTCAACACGCTAGTGACAGCCAAGATGTTTTCATCCTTACATATCCAAAAGTGCATTAAAACATGCTAAGACTTCTGTCATGGGAAATAAAAATGTCGCTTCTTGAAAAACCCGAACAAACTGTCGTTACTCAACGTTGAAAGGCATCAAGTCGATCGCAGATGTGGGCTAGAGACCTTGCTGATATAGACAAGGAAAGATGCAAAAATTTTACATCCATAAACCGATAAGTATGACTTAATTTGTTGTTGGACCAACAGTGTTACCTATAACAAATCGTTTATGCTTGTCTCCAGCACCACTGTCATCCTCCAGCTTGAAATGCACTCATTATTATCTTCCTTACTTTTGTTATCTCCCTTACGTTTATTATCTCCCTTATTTTTATTATCTCCCTTTGACTTAAAGCTGACTGTAAATGGGGTAGCCACAGATATTCTATGGATGAAGGGAGCGAAATGCATTTGAGTGATGAATAAATAAAAATAGAATATACCAATGGCCAATACCGATTTACAAGCAAATTACACTGAAAATGGATTCCCTTGGTCATTAGCTAATCCAATTCTCGCTAGTTTTGTCTGTTATTGTTAAGACCGACTATTATCTGCTCCAGGGTGCCCACGTGTCACGAGATCATCCATTGCCGCGGCGACCAGGTGCGACTAGCCGTCAGGGTACGGGTGTTTACTTACCCCGAGTCCGCCATTGCCACGTGGATCATGTTCGCTTGCAAATACAAGTCCGTGCTCTAACGTGGTCAGGTGACTACAGGAGGTAGAATTACTCAGAAAAGTCGAGCGACGACTTAAACCAGGTCAAGCGACTTTATTGAGGTCACGTGGGTTGAATGAGGTCGAGTTTGACTCAAATCGGGTCAGTTGACTGGAATGAGGTCGATGCCTGGTGACCTAAATCAGATTTATTGACCCGAATCATGTCGAGAGACTCAAATGAGGTCAAAGTTGGGTGACCTAAATAACGTTCAAGTCAAGTCAATCAAAAGAGGTCCAGTAATCCGAATCAGGCTGATTGACCTAAATCATGTGGAGTGACTCAAACTAGGTCAAAGTGGAATTACTGAAATCGAGTATAGAGACTGAAATCACATTAACTCAAATGAGGTCAAAGTTTAGTAACCCAATAGCGTCCGGATCAAGTCAACCAAATGAGGTCAAGTGATTCCAGTGACCTTAAGGTATAGCGTTATATTGTATGGACATAAGACAGTTTCAACAACGTCGGACAACTTTTGGTTCTCGCATTTAGTGGACACTCACTGTCCTGAAGTGGAACCGACGTCACAAGAGGCCCTATGTGATATTATTAAACATATGAGATAGAGTGGGTAACATATGAGATAGAGTTAACATATATGATAAAGTTAACATATGACATAAAGTTAACACGAGATAAAGTTAACATATGTGATAAAGTTAACATATGAGATAAAGTTAACATATGAGATAAAGTTAACATATGAGATAAAGTTAACATATGAGATAAAGTTAACATATGTGATAAAGTTAACATATGAGATAGAGTTAACATATGAGATAGAGTTAACATATGAGATAAAGTTAACATATGAGATAAAGTTAACATATGAGATAAAGTTAACACGAGATAAAGTTAACATATGTGATAAAGTTAACATATGAGATAAAGTTAACATATGTGATAAATAGCTTGAGAGAAACGCACAGGATAAAACCTATACCCCTGATGGGTTCAAACCTCAGGGGTATAGGTTTTTTCCTGTGCATTTCTCTCCAGCTATTTATAGAACCACATTGGCTATCCTAATTACCATCACATATTTGATAAAGTTAACATATGAGATAAAGTCAACATATCACATGATCAGTAGTTAGTTCATAGCGATTCAACCTAACCCATGAACAGATGAAATTCCTCCAAGACATACCAAACCCTCAACCACGGTGGTTTTACTGTGTTACATGTTAACCCTCCCTCGTTGGGTACGACAGAGTTAAAAACGCGAGTCTTATTCATTAACCTTCCTATATCGTGTAGCGACAGAGTTAAAAACGCGAGCCTCATTCACTAATACTCGAGGCCATTCAGCATTCCTTGTGTTGTACTGCTCTGAATATCAACAGGAAATCCACATATCCGATAGATTATTTTTTCATTTTTGTATTTTTTTGAGTAGAGCATAAAAAATTACTCAAAACTACATCAGAGAATTTTAATCATTCGTTTTTGTTCAAATTTTTCGTGGAAATTAAATAATTTTCATATAGGAAATATTCAGAATTTTATAAATACAAGAATAAAAAGACTTCTGTGTTGCGTTATTAATTGTTTTAAAGTTAGTCGAGCATAAAATAATTTTAATCTCGTTATATACACCCAAAAAATCACAAAACCCGAAGTAAAAATTGTTTGCCAGACTCCACACACGTTGGTAAGTGCGCTATACTCATTACCGAGAGGTCATGGGTTCGAACCAGCTTGTCTCGGCTTTTCTGTGATGAACTTCGGCAAGTTGTTTATCCCCGATTCCTGGAGTAACCGTCGAATACAATAGGTAGACATATGATATCTTTCACAGGTGAGAAGCTATTGGTAGAGGTATTGTATTTCCATTGAATAGCGATCATGAGCATTTATTATAAATAGCATCCGAGAGCCTTTATTGGCTAATACTTGCCGTCTATTAATTTACTTCACTCTCTGCCTTTTATATTATATACGTGTGTGTTTAAGATTAAAGCAGATAGCTTTATCTCATGCTGTTGCTTCGAACCACAGATCTTTGGCAGGAAATATTACAGCTTTAACTAAATCAATAACTTTGTTTCAATTTTTGTATATAGTTTTATAGCCTGTCTTTTGTTCACACACCTTTGTTTTCTTCCCTCTTCACATCTCGCCTTGATACTTTAGTCTCCCCATACCTCTCACGTGTTTTCTATGTATTTTTTGTTGTAACATTATAATTTTGGTCGAGTAGTTGACCTGTGTCTCACCTGTGCCCTCTTTTTGCCCCTCCCAAAGTACATTCGTCATACGAAAGGTTGTGTTAATCTATATTGGTTAATTAAAAAGTGTAATATTTTACGTCATTACGATATGGCAAAGACGCCTAGTGGACCTCTATGTTGAAATTGTTGGAAATTATTACAGTCATGGGTTGACTTTAGATTCTTGTGACATCTTCATTTAAAAGTCGTAGAGTCGTAGAGAAGAGATTTTTAGTAAATGTGAATGTTACATTTGAAATTTTTTCTAAACAATACTAAATAAAGTTATTTTCGGCATTTTCATTCAGCCATATACTACTGGGTAAGTTTTGTTAGGATAGTGGCGCAACCATTATTTAAGCAAATGTCTTGCCTCGATACTAATTTGATATATATTCGCCAATCTTGGGGCGTTCGTGTGATATTTTGCAAGACCTAGTCTTGTTATAGTCACTCAGATTCATTAAAAAGCAAGTGGTCAAAAACAAAATTGAAAGCGAAGCCCTGAAAATTCAAGGGTTAATGTGAAACCTGACGAACATCATTTTTAAGAAGATGTTCACTCGGTCGCTAAAGCATTTTTTCTCATCTCGTTAGTTGTAAAAGTAAAACTAGTTACTTCCCTTGCTGTCATGGCGTCGTAGTGCTATTTCTTTTGTTGAAACTAAATCAAAATAAATTTAATTGCCAAATCATGGGAAAGAAACACCATAGGAAGCACCACAGACAAGAAAAGGATGAGCGGAACAAAGACGATGATGAAAGATCGAAGGTGCCTCCTAATGATGATATCGATGACGACGCAGCGTCGAATTCTACAGCGGACTCTATCGCCGATGGTGAATAGCCATATGTCGTATAGAAAGAGATTAAACAAATAGGGGTTTTTTCAAAGAAGGCGAATTGTTGGAACGCCCACCTCCTGTTTGCGGCGATCTGCCGGCATTTCATGCATACACTTCGTGTTATCTTAGGCCTCTTTGCACAATAAAAACGTTTTCTGACAGTTAACCTATTATGTTACAGCCATCACAGAACATGCGGAAGTTACAAATATACACAAAATTATATTCTTAAAACAATATGTGTAGTCCGGTACAAAGAGATGCAAGTGTATTTTAATTACAGTAACTTTATAATATGATGCATTGTACAATTTGGGGGAAAGAGATTGCTGAGTTCTAGAAGCGCTAAATATCTGAAAGGTCACCGGACCGAAATATCCCGTTAGTCAGCTTTTCTGTGATAGTCCTCAGTAAGTCAGTCATCCCCGATTGCCTGTGTTGACTTGTAGGTAAAATCGGATGACATCACTCATCATGTGACACGCGATTGATGAAGCAATTCGCGCTGAATACCTGCCATAACCAATCATTGTAACCCACATCAGAAAGCCCTAATTGGCTGACACTTGTAAAAAACCTTCACTGTACATAGTTCAATCTTTTGTCTGGCGAGTGCATACGCAGCAGTAGAATGGTACTAATCCATTTTGTGGGCTATCAATAGCCCTTTACAAAGGTAACCAGAGTATGTTGGGGTTAACCCAGGGTCCAACAGCCATGCGAACCACCCATGCCACACCCCCAGCCCCTGTCTTACTAATATAGAAGTTGTGATTTTTGGTTGTTAATATTAAAGCTCATATGTTTACAGGAGTTTCAGTATATATCGTACTTGACCTTTTATCTTTTAGACGACTGCCCATCCAGCCAAGACTCTGAGGAAAAGAGTGGCGCCCTGACGGGTATAAAACTCGTGTTAAAAATGAACAACTCTGACCCGGGTGGGACGTCGGACGTCTACAGCCCGTCGCATGTTTACAGCCCGGCATCGCATGATGAACGGCGCAGAAAACACAAGAAAAAGAAAAAGAAGAAATCGAGCGATCGAGACAGACATCGCCATTACCAGGTGATCCATCTACGTGACTCAGTACGTGATTCAGTACATCACTTAGTACGTCACTTAGTACATCACCCAGTACGTCACTCAGTACGTCACTCAGTACATCACTCAGTACGTCACTTAGTATGTCACCCAGTACGTCACTTAGTGCGTCACCCAGTACGTCACTTAGTGCGTCACCCAGTACGTCACCCAGTACGTCACTTAGTACGTCACCCAGTATGTCACTTAGTACGTCACTCAGTACGTCACTCAGTACGTGATTCAGTACATCACTCAGTACGTCACTTAGTACGTCACCCAGTACGTCACCCAGTACGTCACCCAGTACGTCACTTAGTACGTCACCCAGTACGTCACTTAGTACGTCACTCAGTACGTCACTTAGTACGTCATTCAGTACGTCACTCAGTACGTCATTCAGTACGTCACTCAGTACATCGCTCAGTACGTCATGAAATTCTAGGATACAATGGCAATAAACAATTAGTATTTCCCGGGATTTGATTTTCCCTTTTCGTGCAAGTTTCATATAAATGCCAGAGCTTCACCAAAATCAAATGTTTCAGAGATATCCTTAAAATATCAATGAAAAATGTCATAGAAATAAATATCAGTGTAAATTACCTAATGGATGAACATAATTGCTATGACAAAAAATTAACATAACGATGTTGCGATAAATATCAATGATAAATATCATTGAGATAAATATCATGTAAATTACTCAAAGGATGAATATCATGATAAGATATTAATGATATCACGATAAATATCAAGTGTTTTTGTTTGTGTTCCAGGACGTTTCTCCCTCAAATTCCGATGACCAACGACTCACGCCGATCAGGGTTGCGATAAACACGTCGATGAACAGCGAAGATAACGAGCCTGCAGCGAAGAGAATTGCTTTGGACGGCGATTGTCACGATTCCGTATTGGATGAGACCCTCGAAGATGTCGATGAAACCCTCGAGAAAGAAAACGAAGATAGCATGGAAGATAGGAGTTTTGTCATCAAAGACGATGGATCAGGTCGAGGAGGTAATCGTGTTGTTGATGGAGATTTGTCTCATGATGGGAAAGGAAGAGCCGGTGATGAAGACTGCCTAGAAGATAGGTCATTTGTTGGTGATGGTGATAATGAAGATAAGGAAGATAACGTAACGAATGACGAAGATAATGATGCGGATGGCGATGCGGTCGAGGGACGGGGCGTTAAAATGGAAAGTGAAAGTGATTCTCAGTGTGACGAATATAAAGCGAGGTACGGAACGGATGAAAATTCCCAGCCAGGGTCGGTGAACTCCACGGCTGGAGACGGTTGTTACACGGTGAAGAAGGAGAAGAGGGTGGAGGAGGGCGGCGCGAGCGGCATGCTGAAACCTCTCCTCACGCATTTACTTAAACACGTGACCAAGTGAGTTTCTTCAGTTATGGGCAAGTGAGTTTCTTCAGTTATGGGCAAGTGAGTTTCTTCAGTTATTGGCAAGTGAGTATCTTAAGTTATGGGCAAGTGAGTTTCTTCAGTTATGGGCAAGTGAGTATCTTAAGTTATGGGCAAGTGAGTATCTTAAGTTATGGGCAAGTGAGTTTCTTCAGTTATGGGCAAGTGAGTTTCTTTAGTTATGGGCAAGTGAGTTTCTTAAGTTATGCGCAAGTGAGTTTCTTAGTTATGGGCAAGTGAGTTTCTTAAGTTATGGGCAAGTGGGTTTCTTCAGTTGTAAGCAAGTGAGTTTCTTCAGTTATGGGCGAGTGAGTTTCTTCAGTTATGGGCAAGTGGGTTTCTAGAATAAGGCTAGAAGTTTTGTGTTTGTGTAGAATGTTTGATGTTTTAAGATAACATCGGCTCAAAAAAACATGGATACCACAATATGTTATGTTTCAGATAATTGTTTTTCATTACAATCAAGAGATGTTGACTCACTTTTGTAATAATTTCCGGTCGCGAGTGACTTTTTCTCCGTTCGATATACGGGTACGCCTAACGACAGGTTGGACGTGCATGGTATCTTCGCGTACCCGGTAAACGACCTGATCGCCCCGGGGTACTCCACGTTCATCACCCAGCCCATGGATCTGAGCACGATCCAAAGCAAGATCGGCAATTCTCAATACAACAACGTCGCTGATTTGAAGGTCATTTAAATGTCACTCGTCATACGATTTACTCTCGGTGTCATGTAAAATATCGTAGCTGTTAGCAGATGTTGACATTAGAAATTTACGCGGGTTTTAGACATCAATATAAGGTGGCTATAATAATAATGATTATATAAAATATAATAAACGATACAAAATATCCGGAACATTTTATTAAAAGGTAGAGGAAGAACGTTTCATTCACAGAAATTATGTAAAAGCGAATATTTCATTTTGAATGTGTGATATTAAGAGGGATATTTTATTGGAAGGTATGATGTCAACAGGAATGTTGTATTAAAAGGTATGATGATAACTAACATTTTTTAAGGTCTAATGTTAAGAATATTCGAACGGGTATGATATAAAGAGGAATATTCTATTAGAAAGTATGAACGCGAAGATATTTTATCTCATGGTAATATCATCAGGTTTGATGATGGTAGTGATATTTAGAAATTTAAGAGCAATCGTTCACTAAAAGGTGCGTATTAACAGAAATTGTACCATTGTATGCAATTGTTTGTTTAGTATTTTAAGGGTTTTTTCTGTAATAAAGCACGCGTCATGTTTTTGGTGCGCGTTTTTTAGAGCGACGTTGATCTCATGTGCAGCAACGCCATGGCCTACAACCAGGCCGACACGATTTACTATAAAGAGGCTGCCAGGCTGCAGCAGTACGCCACGAAACTCATGAGTAAGGTATGACCCCGTTTAATGAGGTATGTCCCCGTATATTGTCACTAGTCCACTTTAATGTGATTGTATTAGGGGTAGCCAATGTGGTTCTATGTATAGCTGGAGAAAAATGCACAGATAAAACCTATACCTTATGAGACTCGAACCCACAACCTCCAGATAACTGTCATGCACCAGAGCACCAGACCGGTTATCTGGAGGTCGTAGGTTCGAGTCCCATCAGAGGTATAGGTTTTTTCTGTGCATTTTTCTCTAGTCCCTTTCAAATCACTCCACCATATCCACGTCTTGTGTCTGTCATTAACCCTTTATGTGGACCACCATCGACCCTCATCTGTCATTAACCCTTTATGTGGACCACCATTGACCCTCATCTGTCATTAACCCTTTATGTGGACCACCATCGACCCTCGTCTGTCATTAACCCTTTATGTGGACCACCATCGACCCTCGTCTCTCAATAACCCTTTATGTGGACCACCATCGACCCTCGTCTCTCAATAACCCTTTATGTGGACCACCATCGACCCTCGTCTGTCATTAACCCTTTATGTGGACCACCATCGACCCTCGTCTGTCACTAACCCTTTATGTGGACCACCATCGACCCTCGTCTGTCATTAATCCTTTATGTGGACCACCATCGACCCTCGTCTCTCAATAACCCTTTATGTGGACCACCATCAACCCTCATTTCTCAGTAACCCTTCATGTGGACCACCATTGACCCTCGTCTGTCATTAACCCTTTATGTGGACCACCATCGACCCTCGTCTGTCATTAATCCTTTATGTGGACCACCATCAACCCTCATTTCTCAGTAACCCTTCATGTGGACCACCATTGACCCTCGTCTGTCATT
>WURV02210809.1:0-11034 GCA_011762755.2 Epimenia babai
ACGGCAGCTAGCAGAGATCATCTTGGGCTTATCGCAAAAAGTGATGAGTAACTACATGAACCACATCGCGCAGACCCCCATTGATGCACCATTCGCGAAGTTCGCTGACTGATAGGTGGAATAACTGTGTCGCTTACTGAAAGAGCAGGCGGCTGATGTTTGATGCGCAACAGCGCATCGAACGCCTTAGAAAACGGAGACTGAAAGATGAAATTATTTGATATGCAACATGCAACAAATGAGATCAGACTGGACCACTACCACCCGTCTATTGCTGAGCAGATGGGGCTCATTAAAACATATAACAAAGGTCAATGAAACAGATGTATCCATTGTGCTTCAGTGCTGTAGCTTACTAACAAGCGAAAAATGTTATGGCTGATATTACGGTTTAATACACAGCATGGTTATAACGAGTAAGTTAGCTTTACAGCGATTATACGATTGTAGGAACCCCACCGTAGTCTTTTCAGGAACTTATTTGTTGATATCCCTAACATAAAGTGTTATTCAAACAAGGTGACGTTTGTTGAATATGTCGATGGCACGAAAAAACATAAATCAGTTCCCATTGGTTCAAATCTATGCTTTAGATAACTTGAGACGTTTCGTTTCGGGAAAAAATTTATCGTTGGATCTAACGGGAATATTTCGGCATTTTCATAGACCTAAAGGGAATGGACCTAAAGGGAATGGACCTAATGGGCATAGTCCAACAAAAAAGTTACCCATGATATGGCCAACCTGCACTTTATCATCGTGACAGCCTTGTAATTACACTAGAGCAATAACTACTGACAAGTAATGAGGACGATAACATGGATTAAGGATACGCTATTATTCAGGCATTAAACAATCACCGAAAGTTGGATAATTACCTACCTATACCAAACAATTAGGTTAACATATCGAGAATAGCCGCTTCTTCAGCGGTAATGGGTATATTTTTTCCCACAATCTCCACTACGCTGGCTCGTTAAGCCGTAATGTCTAATCCTATATTGATTGTATTGTATAGAAAAAATACGTCACAATGGCTACCTTTACGCCATGGATTTATACGGAATACTTGAGCAAACTTTGGGTGGCAAAACCCGTTCATTCATTGAGTACAAACTGATTATATTTGTTGGAGTAAAATCTGAAAACTCAGTTCGTATACAGGATATAATGTAGCGCGAAATTTTAAAAAGTTGTTAGATATTTCTGATCTTTGCGATGAATAATATGGATTGTGAAACAAAATCGAAAAATACGTATAATCGAGATTTCGGTCTGTTTGAAGATCTATAATGAAAATAAAAACACTGACGAAAATTCACGAAGATTTAGGAAGACAATGGATTTGAGGAAGTGCCTTTGTCAAATAGCAATTAGACATGGTCTGTCCATGGTTTGTCCTGTAATTACATATAAAATGCGAGTTCAGAGATTGGAGGGAGCTTAAAGCTATCCGGTCTATAGGAAATATGTAGATAATAAAAGTTTTAGGATTGATCGTCAGCTTTTATTAAATGAATCAAGTGATTTTATATGTACCTTTAGTGTTCCGGCTACTGACACACTGTACAGAAATCATTCATAAAAGTTCAAACACACTATAAATTTTACCTAACTTCTAATGACACAAAGAGTCCCAAGTAGCTGAGTGTAAATAAAACCACGTAGAAAATCCTTGTGCCGTAATAACCCTGAAACTTCCAGACGACCAGTCCTTTATCAGACCAACTCAGATTGAGTGACCAATTTCCTTATTAGAATTGCATATATACTTTCATCTTCAGTTATTCGAAACATCAAGGCAGGAGATTCCTGTTAACTCCACATATCTTTTTTTATAAGGATATTGAAACAAAACCATGACTCCATTAAAAAAAATCGCATTAACCGGGATATTCCAAGAACGAGAATAGATTAGCATTAGAAGTCATATACCTGTGTTGAACAGATTGGTCTATTCAAAGCTATGAAAAGGAAATTATATTGATTTATAGTGCCCTTTTAACACATGTCTATCAAAGACACATGTCTATGATATTGATACCAAACAGAAACACCGAAGAAATAAAAAGTGATACATATTTTATACTAAGAACAATCAATCACAGATATCCCATCATTAATATCATCGCTAAGAATTGTAAACCCAGTTGAAAGAAATAATTACTTTAATTATTACGGTGAAAGACACAAGTAGAGTCATACACCGATTGTTTATTCGGCTCGGTATATTACTACCAATGCCCAAATTCGGTCTAATGTTACTCGACTATACTCACAACGATGTACTTTCCAGATTTCACCATTCCAGGCATTTGATCGCAAATGGTAAATGTCGCAGTAGCTTACGATCCAAATAAAAATACACCTGGATGACTACAGGTGATCGACACAATACTCTCGACAAATAATTAATTGTTTTTTATTGAATTATCACCATTATAACTACAATATTAATCCATAGACAAATCACCTCAATATAATCTGTCAAATCATTACAATACACACAATTATATATAAATTCCACTATTAACCCTTGCCACAATCACATCACATTACTATAGCAATACTATTTTGTGACAACAGAGTGCTAAGGGTTAACTGTACTTATTGAAAGAATGTACTAAAAATAATTAATGTATAGAAATATGTATATTTCAAAAATTCCATAACTGACAATATATATTACGTATCACATATTATATTTCAATGTAACAAATACACCTTATTTTTCACAATTTTTAGATATTGTGATAATATTAATGTATAATCTATTAGAAAGTGTCAAACGGTTGGGGGGGGGGGTAATACTGAGATAAACAACATTCTCCGGATACACTACATAAAGTTATTGAAGCATTATTATTCTGTCTACGTTCCAACAAGTAGCGAATTGATATTAAATTATAAAAGCATGTCTGAACTGCGAACTGATATCCCCACAGTAAAACACAATACAGTATAAACACAAACGCCTGCACAGTTGACAGTATAAACCTCTCGATGGCAGAGGCGATAAATTTTTATCTGCGGAATTATCCAATTAATCTTAAGATTTATTTCGTTAAACGCGGAGACGTGGGTGGCCGTGTTAGCCATATCCTACCAAACAAAAATTAAAAAGGAAAACCTTAATCACTAGCTATGACGCGTTAGACGTACTGTTAACTATACCCTTACTCTACAAGGTATTATGGTTAATTATACTCAATGGTTGTAATTTAACGTTGACCACTGAAAACGGTCACTAAACGTCACGATAAGCAACATTTAACATTAAACACTGTGACGTCAAATGGGCTGTACTACGTACATAGCAGGCATGACAGTATCAGTAAAACCCCTAGCGTACACGCATATATACAACGTTATGTACATTAAGTTGCTAACAAGACGAACTGAACTATATAAACTACAATAATCAAGTCATCCGATAGAATTCCATACACGCTATTTACTATTTACGTAAGGGAACTTTTCACTGTTAGACATGCTCTCGTCTATTTATTTACACAAGCCACACGACTGTTCAGAAGCATATTTAAGACCGCCCAACGCATATATCGACATGCTCAAACAGGCATGAAATCAGAATAATTCGACCCGGTGAATTTCCTGTGCGATATAGAAACACAATTCGCCAATGCATATATTATAAACCATATCTTTCCTAATGCTCGCGCGTTCAGCGGTAACGTTAATACTAAACGCAATACGCTACAGGTAGAGTGACCAAACCACTGCCATACAGCGTATAACAACAGTACAACGTTGGTATTCAATATACATTACACAATACACGCAAGGCATTATTTCCCCCCTACACTAAATCAGGGGGAGGGGGAGGTAATAAGAAACATAATATTCACAATAGTTTTGTATACAAAACATCACCGACGAGGTGATAATCTAATAATAAAAGATCGTGGCGTTGAGTTCACGCGTTGAGCGTTGAGCGTTGAACAGACGATCTCGTCTTTTGCATAATTAATCACTGTTTACTATACACCAGACGGACGAAGTTGATTGCTTACACCAGGAAATAAACTCACAAGCAACAACTACTCTTTCAAGTAGTAATTAAGAAATATCTCGCCTCCTGACATTGATAAATATGTAAACTATAACGAGAAAACGTGTCGAAGAATCCAATTAATATAATACCACCGTATCAAGTAGCTATTAGACTCGAATCGAATTCAATAGGGTATGAATTAACTGACGGTATTTTATAATGCCGAAGTCAGTTTTGAATTTTCTACATATCTATGACCTTAGAAATTGCATCCGACTCCACTACTGCACAAAAATTCTTGAAATCGCATCCTTTCAAGTGTAAATCGACTGCGGTTTTAAACCCTACTTACGCAGGACGCCTGTACAGGTTAAACCAAACTTACGCAGAATGCCTGTACATTTTAAACCAAACTTACGCAGAATGCCTGTACAGGTTAAACCAAACTTATGCAGAATGCCTGTACAGGTTAAGCCAAACTTACGTAGGACGCCTGTACAGGTTAAACCAAACTTACGTAGGACACCTGTACAGGTTAAGCCAAACTTACGTAGGACACCCGTACAGGTTAAACCAAACTTACGCAGAACGCCTGTACAGGTTAAAGCGAACTTACGCAGAACGCCTGTACAGGTTAAAGCAAACTTACGTAGGACGCCTATACAGGTTTAACCAAACTTACGTAGGACACCTGTACAGGTTAAGCCAAACTTATGCAGAACACCTGTACAGGTTAAACCAAACTTACGCAGAATGCCTGTACAGGTTAAACCAAACTTATGCAGGATACCTGTACAGGTTAAACCAAACTTACGCAGAATGCCTGTACAGGTTAAACCAAACTTACGCAGAACGTCGCCTGTACAGGTTAAACCAAACTTACATAGGACACCTGTACAGGTTAAACCAAACTTACATAGGACACCTGTACAGGTTAAACCAAACTTACGCAGAATGCCTGTACAGGTTAAACCAAACTTACGCAGAATGCCTGTACAGGTATCAAACAATATACCTTGTGGGAAAAGATCTAAGGGGAGATGAAGAGATACATGAAGGAGAATCATTGGGTAAAAGGGTGTGGTTATTGTTGGGTGGGGAAGGACTTGTGGTAGGGGATATTAACATTAGAGTGGGGTGAATCTTATACATGACCAGAGGGATACCACTTGACATCGAATGCATGAGCCTTAAGTGTCGCGTGGCCTCAAGAAGAATTAGAAAAGGTGAGTAAAAGGAGTGGGGATTGGACTAGGTAAGTGCTCGTCTGGCGCAGTAAATTAGGTCGGTCCAGTTGAGGAGTAGGGTTAGGTTAGGCTTAGGGTTAGCCTTAGGGATTCGTGTATCTGCTTTACGCTCGGTCAGACTGACACAGTTCACTGTGCCGATTTTCTTAAAGGTGTTATTGATTGCCTAAGAATTACCTAGCACAGATACAAAAGCAACACCTGTATATCGGGCGTATTTGTGATATGGCGAACACGGCAAATCACACGTCTGTTTAATAATTGAATTAAAGAATAAATAAAATAAGAAGTATTTAGATAAATACGCATCTAGCTCATATCATTTACAATTTACATAATACTCAGGGTCGCTTCTATAAAATTTTTCATGCTAAGACCCAATGTGATGACCCATCCGAACACCTTAGACTATCTTGGAGGTATTATAACACGTATAAAACGTTCCGAGGATTTCATGATAACTATTTTATTATAACATGTATAAAACGTTCCAACGATTTCATGATAGCTATTGTATAACACATCTAACACATTCTAATGATTTCATGATAACTTTTTTATAACACATCTAACACATTCCGATGATTTCATGATAACTATTTTATAACACATCTAACACATTCCGATGATTTCATGATAACTATTTTATAACACATCTAACATTCTAATGATTTCATGATAACTATATTATTGGGTAATTATCATACAGACTATATTACTGTTATGATTATTATAGGTCTAAACACTCTTAATAACCCTACATAAACTTATAATATAATCAACATAGGCTTATAATATATTAGGCCTACCTAAACGTAAAATAGGTATACATGGTGAATTTACAACGTATATAGCAAACTTGTAAAAAGCAAACTCAAAAAATACGCAAAAACCTATTCTCATGGTACATAAATCAAGGCAGATGGTATATTCATTCTTTCTTTACACAATGGTTGCTTAATCTCAACTTATTCACTTGTAAAATAGACTCACAACGTTAATGGCTAATGAAAACCTGTACCTATATATAACATAACTGTAGCAAACAAAGTAAATATGAATACATTAAAATAAACCCTGATTCTACTCTGATTGTACATAAATCAGGGGAGATAACAACATATTCTCTAATTCTACTGGTGGAAAAACATGCCAAACTATTGAGATATTTGAGACGATAAACATAAACGCAGGTTTTATAACAGACTCAAAGCATATCCAGGTTAGCTAGTTATCACGAGAGAATTTCCCATGAATATATAGGCTTGTGTACGCAACGCTGCGTCAAACGAATTAGTTATTTAGTAGCAAATGATGAGGAGTGTTGTTGAATGCTTTTAGTGATATGGGATATCATGGGAGATAACACGAATCCTTAATAAAAAGTGGCCTGGAGGCATGCACGGTGAAATGGGTGAATGATTATGTGACAGGATTGAGAAAGACTGTATAAATAATAGATAAATTGTATAAATAATTGATACATATATAAATTGTATCAAACTGAATGGATATAAAATGAACGGTAGTAGTATAAACAATGAGCTGCAATTTTGTGTTGTATTTGTTCTAGTGTTTATTCACAAGGGTTAAGGACTTGCCGCACAAGTACATGTGATTAAATTCTGACCCGATATGATTATGCTGACCTTATACAGTTAAATGCTGACCTGATATTATGAAATGCTCAGCTGATATGATTAAATGCTGACCTGATATGATTATGCTGACCGTATACAGTTAAATGCTGACCTGATATGATGAAATGCTGACCTGATATGATTATGCTGACCGTATACAGTTAAATGCTGACCTGATACGATGAAATGCTGACCTGATATGATTAAATGCTGAACTGATATGATTATGCTGACCTTATACAGTTAAATGCTGACCTTATACAGTTAAATGCTAACCTGATATGATGAAATTCTGACCTGATATGATTAAATGCTGACCTGATATGATTATACTGACCGTATACAGTTAAATACGGACCTTATACAGTTAAATGCTAACCTGATATGATTAAATTCTGACCTGATATGATTGAATGCTGACCTGATATTGAATGCTGACCTGATATGATTATATGCTAACTTGATACGGTTAAATTCTGACCTGATGTGGTTAAATTGGGCGCAATGTAAATGTACATAATTGTATCAAACCTTGATCTGTATTACCTGTATACTGTTAGGTGTTAATTTGATACAATTTAAGTAATTACATTATAGTCTTAGACCATCAGGCTATCGTGTCATGTAAAGTGTGTTTGACAGCTAGCTTATAAGTACAATTTAATCAAATAAATTTCATTTCATAAAGGCACACCTGATATGGTTAAATGCTGAACTGATATGGTTAAATACGAAATTGATGTAGTTAAATACTGACCTGATATGGTTAAATGCAGAAATGTTATGGTTAATTACTAACCTGATATGGTTAAATTCTGAACTGATGTACTCAAATGATGATCTCATGTACTATTTTGTGTACTCTACCGTGCCTCTATAATACAGTGCCGAATCTCTACATTGCAATTGTGAAGCAGACAAAAAAAATACTACAGTGATGGTTTCGTGGTAATGGTTATAATGTGATTTTAAAGGGATATCATAATAATATGGTCGTAGTAGGATGATGGTTATAGAATGATGGTTATAAGATGATCGTAGTAGGATAATATTTATAAGATGATGGTTATAGGATCATAGTTATAAGATGATAGTTATAAAATGATGGTTATAAGACGATAGTTATAGGATAATCGTTATAAGATGATGGTTGTAAGATGATGGTTATAAGATTATCATTATGAGATAATAGCTAAAGATGATAGTTATAAGATGATAGTTATAACATGATATTTATAAGTTGATCATAAGATGATGGCTAAAGACGATAGTTATAAGATGATAATTATAAGATGATTATTATAAGATGATGGTTATAGGAAGATGGTTATAAGATGATGGCTATAAGATGACAGTTAGAGAATGGTGAAAAGTAATAGCCGTAAGATGATAGTTATATAGCGATGTCATAAGGTAATGTTAGGATGTGGTAGTGGCAATATACTGATCAGTAAGCAACTTAGGCAACAAATCACTGAATATGTTCTACCGATTACTGCTCAACCAGTAAAGTAAGCCGGTTTCACGATCATATAAAGATCGTATTGATCGGAGAGTGGATAAGTTATAATTTGGGCTGATCGAGTACATTGTGGCTCTGCGCTGAAAATGTTTACAAATGTCAACTAAACGATGACTGAAACAAAAGGTGATCAAACGGAAATGGGAAGATTTTGAGACTATTATATTTATGGTACTACTGTTGTAAATTTTACATATATCCTCCTGTGACCACCTGCTATTATTCCTACTGCCTCTCTGAAGTCTTGCCATGTTCCACCCCTTCTACAGTTTCACTGGCTCCGTTCTTTATAAACCTATCTTTTTCTGCCCGCCTTCACTCTCCCTCTGGATTTGATCTTTATCCTCTATCTTTCACTATTTGTTTTCTTTATGCATTCTCTTTTGCATTTTTTTCTTACAGGTGGTATAAAAATTTACTTAATCTTCATTAACTCACTTGCAATACATAAATACATCTCATAAATGTCATTCATCCATATGACATTATTTATATTATAAGCTCATATCATTTGAAAATCAGCCACTTCCAGAGAAATAATTACCAAAATACATGCATGAATAGAATATACCTTGCTCATTTTAAGCCCCCGATAATTAAAATAAGATTCTTAAGATGATCAAAAATTTCCCGGTCAAACGAAACTACAAGCTTTTCATGGTATATGAAAGTTCCGCCAGTCACAATACGCATATGATTTAAAGTGCATTAATAGCACTGATGTCTAACACACTTTATATCATTCAATACACTATATAAAAAGAATGATATGGCCTAAGCATTGTCAGAAATAATGCATGCAAATTAGCACTAAACACTAATGAGCTTCTTACACTAATAACTAAGAACGAAGGCTACATTAATAACCCAGGTTGAACGCAAATTTTATCGCATGTGGCGATATTTTCACAATGTCCGAGATATGGAATGGCAACCATTGGCGATGTTAGGGGCTAAAAACGTGCTTGCCCCGGTCCCGGTTGGACATGAACTCAAAATGCAAATAAATGTCAAGAAAAAATAGTACACCATGACCCAGACAGCGTTTGTTTTATGTCGGCCATACTAAAAACCAGTTTGATGTATGGAAATATTGTGAATGTTGGGTGGTTAAATACACGCCCAATTGGCCGCTAGGGGTGATGCTCCCATATGTTAATAGAGCACTAAGGCACTGGTGCATTAAAATTATTTTATAAAAACTCGCTAGATTATCTAGGGGAGGGTGGGGCTATCATACGAACAACTTAAAGTCATCAAAATTGACTGTCGATAAAATAAGTTTCATCACAAATTGAGTTGAGTTCGCCATACGGCAGAAATTTTCCCGAAACTTTTCTTCTAATCTCAGTTATTTTAGCGCTGGCCATTGATTCGCGGGGTTAAATATTCATCAGCCCGGTAAAAAAACTATTCAGAAGTAAAGTAACCTTGCAAAAAGTGCAAACTTTTAGATCACAAATATCAGCCATAGCTAGTGTTCTGACACAATCTTCAATTAATGCTAATATATATAGCAGCTATTCAGCGCATATACGATACCAACATCTAATTTTTGGAGTTAAAATGAAACATGTAATAAATATTATGCCCCTATACATTAAATTTTGATACCAAGTGTAGTCAAAAAATCAGCTACAGATGACATTATAAAGATCATAATAGAAAAGTTAACTAGGGCAGTCTAATTCAGGGTATGAATGAATTTAAATACCCAAAGTTTATATTTTACTACTCAAAATGGGCCTTCCCCCTCATGAGCATCAATGGCTCAAAGAGGGATACATTGCTCCGAGCACAATGGTACATTTCAATCTGCTCTCATAGTTTAAGAGAGTACCTAGATTTCTCTAATCGACCTTTCACAGATATGACTTAAGTCGAACATGAAAATATTTGTGATATTAAAATACTGCGCAATTTCGTACAAAAATTAACTGCTTCCCTTGACTTATGCCATTCCATATTTTACTGTCAACTTTGGGTGAATGCATTCCAATTGAATCTTAACCTCATCCGTCGCAGTCCGCATCTGGTTTAAGGCATTTTGCAGCTTCAATCTACGTGGGATCAATCACAGGTGAATGTATTTACAACAATTATAAATAAGACTAAACAACAGTACAGTCTGTAATAATGAGCAGTCAATGGAGTTAATACAAAATATCACTGAGTTAATACAAAATATCACTGAGTTAATACAAAATATTACTGAGTTAATACAAAATATCACTGAGTAAATACAAAATATCACTGAGTTAATACAAAATATTACTGAGTTAATACAAAATATTACTGAGTTAATACAAAATATCACTGAGTTAATACAAAATATTACTGAGTTAATACAAAATATCACTGAGTTAATACAAAATATTATTGAGTTAATACAAAATATTACTGAGTTAATACAAAATATTACTGAGTTAATACAAAATATTACTGAGTTAATACAAAATATCACTGAGTAAATACAAAATATCACTGAGTAAATACAAAATATCACTGAGTAAATACAAAATATCACTGAGTAAATACAAAATATTACTGAGTTAATACAAAATATTACTGAGTTAATACAAAATATTACTGAGTTAATACAAAATATCA
>WURV02210831.1:0-26020 GCA_011762755.2 Epimenia babai
ATAGTAACTTCCACAATATCTATAGTAACATCCAGTGACTTCAACAGTAACATCGATAGTAACTTCCACAATATCTACCATGTTACCAAACATGGTTGGAAGTACGTACTAGGTATCTATAAATCACCTTATCTGCCCTTAGTCTTCACCCATTCATCCCCACTCCTCTCAATTTTCAAGAAGTTTCCTACACATGTTGCGAATTCTCATTCTGTAGAGATCCTCGATAATTATTCAGGAAACAATAACGTGATAAGTTGAGAGCGGAGATTGGTAGGGAAGACACTGGCACCAGCGCTCGAAACGCCGCAAAGCCCCAGGGACATCTCTGCCAAGTCACATCTCTTACGGACACTGCTGGGGCAAACAAGACTGGGGAAAACGCCTTCGGTATAATATTGGCAATAGACATTAGAGACCCAAATCCAATCGACTTGCCAATTACTCAATTGACTTTTAGCAGCGGTTCTGGTGGGTATACGTTTCACGTTTGGCGGGCATTAATTTTTTAACGAGCATTCATCAAAACGAGTCGAAAGGACATTCCATTGAAGAAATCGTCTGAAAAAAAAAACAAATGTGAGCTTTTTTAGGTGTGGCCTACTATTGTACTTAGAGTACTCTTAATAGTGGTATATCTTTACGCAGCTACTTCTATCGTTGCTGAATCCACATTTAATTCCCAACTCACGCTCGTTTCACAATGTCAATATCAAAATATATTAATATATGAGAAATCTTCGGCACACAGACGATGGCAATTATTTCTTATTTACTTATTGTTACGGTTGGTACACACTACCTCGGTGTCGCATCGAAAACATAGCGTGCGAACTGAGCTTAAACGATGTACTCGGTATAGCATTTTCCCGTCCGCTCGACTGGCGGATACGGTAATCCACGTAGACGGCGCAATGGGGGTAATTTTACGAGCAACTCAGACAAAACACGCATCGTCTAAAATAATAACCGGCGGCTCCGAGCAAAACCCTCATATCATCATTACTTACGATGGCAATTTAGCGGCATTTTACGAGAAACTTTGTATTCGTAGTAAATTTGCCCGACTTCTCCCCACTATAAAAGACCACGTGCGTCCATTCAGCTGGCCAGACGAAATATTGTATCCCGTGTGTAAACGTAGTAAACAACTCATGTCTGATTATTTAGACTTTTACTGGTGACGAACTTTTACATCGAGCTCACAGTTGTTGATATTCTGTTAAAAATAATTATATACAGTAATTATAAAATTTTTTTTAGACGATACATTATTGGCTTTGATCTTCCATCGAGCATCACAACGAAGTACATCATGTTGTTACATACCGGGTATAGATGGCTGTTGGTATTGACAGCGACGCTTGTCGTGTGTTTGGCGCGAGCCGGCGAGGATCGAATTCGGCGCGATGTCGGGGCCTCGACACCAACGACGGCGCAACATTTGGGACGTGTTGAACTGTCTAGTAGCCGCGTGCTTCCGTCGATGGACGCGAACGCCCTCTCGGCAAGAAACGCCATCGTGGCTCGAGTTCGGGCGGCCCGACGTGAACGGTAAGTGAAGTACGGTAAATTCACGTGTGGTTTGAGTTCGAGACTTCTAGTCAAAACGCAGTTGTTTTTATAGAAAATAACGTAATACGAAGTACAGATGAACGCATTCCACCACAAAACACCTCAATACAAGTTAACAACGTTGAAAGTATAATTGTGCATAATTTGTGGAGAGACGATTTCAATTCACAATATTCAATGCAAGGGTGCCATTTGAAAAAACCTTTCTGGGTATTTTGGATATAACAAAAACATACGTAGTGTGTAATATAACAATCTTATTTTCCAATTGCGACACTGATACATATGAAAGCGTCTTAAAAATGGTAATGGTTTTAGGACATCGAAAAAATGTATCTTTGTACTTCAAATAAATATTGCTGATATATCTATCGGACTTAAGATAGTAAAAATATGGTTTTTTGATCCGTTTCAAGCTTTTTCAGTAATCTGTCATTCGTCTATGCGTCCTTCCATCTATTTGTCAGTCCGTCAGTTCGGTGTAACTTTAGTGTCGGTGTCTTCAAAAACCATGTGTCGTAGCTGGAGTTTTCACATGTACTAATATCCAAACTCTCACGGTACTTCAACTTCACTAGCTGCGCTGTTCAATCAATCTCTAGTTATCTCTTAATCCGCAAACAATCTGTTAAATCAAACAACATAGTCTCATCACAGCTTGTAGTTGAATGCGGTGTGCCGCAAGGATCCATCCTTGGTACTCTGTTATTAAATCATGTTTATCAACGACTTAACATCGGTGGCTGGCTGCTATCTATATGCTGATGACTGTGGCATCGAGCAATCATCCTCTACTCTTTATGAAACAATTATGTTTACTAATAGTGAGCTCAGTAGATTTCTTGAATGATCTGCCATCGTTGTAAAATACATAGTTATTTGCCGATGCTTATAGATTTTTCTTGTTTCGAACTGCTAAATCGCAGTGGCTAAGATTATTTTACAAAGGTGCTATTGAAAATGTGGGGAATATTTTTTCTGCTCATATTTGTGCCTTTACTATGAATTCCTTACTCAAAAATCATTCATTTTTCCTGCGATTTCGCTCTCACATGCGGTTTACAATGAATTTTTGATGACAGTTATTCAGCTCAGATACAATATCTTTTAGACACTCGTGTATAACCCTTCAAAGATGATATCTAATGTCTACCCATTTTAGAGATGGGTTTACCCTAGCAATCTGGGAGAAATGACTTGCTAAATATCTTGGCGAAAAGGTCGACCAAAAGGTTGACGGTTTCAACGACACGACCTTACGGATACGAGCCCAGTGCTCCCACCATTTGGCTAACTTCTTTCCCAAATACATGCACCATTAATACAATTTAACTTTCTCTCGTCCGAGGAAATGGGATCTGATAAAAAGACGATATTGTAATAAATCGGTCAAATTTATGCGTGTTTTTATTATTCTGATTAGCGTCTGTAGACCTCTTTGGGCTCATCTTGAAATCTTACAATTACCTATGGGCTTTGCGATCCTTATATATCTCAGGATTCGTAACAACCACGTAGAAGCGATTAAATCGTACATTCTGCGGTCACTGGGCTTCACCAACGCTCCCACTGCATCGTACCCCAGCCTGTCGAGCTCGGAAATAGAACAGATACAGCAAAGATACTACAATAATACAACCACAGTTGTATCCGATACGAGAGCTACAATCGGGGCACCCAATCCGACTTCCGCCTCTACGGCGGATATCGCGTCCGAGTCGTCGAGCACCGGAATGCCTCCGAACGACACGGAGATATGCAATGACAACCAGACGGAGATCGCGAACACCTCGTCCACTCCCATCAATTACACGGATGTCGTCGACCGCAGCAGTAACGCATCTACTTCCGCTAACACGAGTGGAACTTCGCGTCAGATATGTTCGGCCAACACGTGTGAGTATTTCTCTCGAGACTGGATACAGTATTTACAGAATGACGACTAAAACGTACAGAAAAATCTATAAATCACTGATAATTGTAACAACGTAAATTATGCTACGAATAATGTTTAGTATGGCCATATTGTTCTGTGACAGGAGTTCTATATATGCAGCATATAATATCTCGCAAGTTTTTTCATCTTTCTTAACTCGGAAAGTGGTATTCACCTAGCCTACTGACCAGTCGACGCGGGCGTGTAGTCTCCCGGTCGTCTTGCATCGTGTCCCGGCATGGTAATATCACGCGGTCGATCACTTTCGTATAACTTGCATGGCAATGAAAGACGCAGTAACATTATTTCCCGTACGTTTGAGCTCAATACGCGTTCCAAAGGTTAATAGTAGTCCCGTCATATGCTGAAGCAAAATCTAGCTCCCATAGACGCTATACTTCCGCCTCTTGTTACAAACGGGAGTGAAAACAAAACATCGATCACTGCATTTTGTTGATTATTACAAGGGATTCACAGACGCGGAAAAGGCTTGTTATGCAGAGTGAGGTTCCTTGATCAGGGATTAATTTATTATGTAACATGCCGATCGAATTAGATATTAATATGAAATAGTTTAGACCGCTGCACATCTATGCAAAACCTGCATCTAGTCTAATTCATTGCATTGAATGTTCTTCAATGCTCTCTTAACATTTAAATGGATCAAAACGGGTAAATATGTGCTTAAAAGGTTCTTATTTACTATAATAATATACACAGCCATGGTGCGATGAGGGATTTAAGGGGTGCATTAGCGATTGAAGCCCCAATCTTGAACCGTAATCATTTGGATCTAGTTCACACGCTGTTTTCGCATTTTTAGGTCCGCCTCTCACGTTACACAACGAATCGCTATGGCGATCATTTGGCCCAATGACCTTGAAGCTGTACTTTGGTGTCAGATCCATGAGGCTCTACCGGAGGAATGTTACCGCTGCCTTACACGTGCTTCTCTCGAACAATGACAGTTCGTACAGACACGATACGGGTATATGTCTATTGTGTAGTTATCGCTTTTCGGTGGAAACTGGACTATTTGCGCCACATTGAAGAAAAAGAAGAATTGCGAGCCATTCACCGTAAAAGAAAAACACGTCCTTAGAAATTGGCGTGATATTTGATAAACCTATTCCTGATTAAAGGCCCGATTTCACTGCTATCATATTAATAGTTGTAATGTCAGGCATTACCAGTTATCAATAATACGAATTATTTATGATAGTATTGTTAGTTACAGTATTGCCGCACCTTATTACTGCCTGATAAATAAAAGTAATTTAAGTTGCAGTAATGTCAGACCTTATCAATAATGGGAAAATAAAATGAGTAATAATGAGTAAAAAACTAGCCTATGGTTAACCCGTAACACGGATTACTACCTAGAGGTACTTGAATAGAGTACAAATACTTAGAGGTATTTGAAACACAGTTAAGCTAGATGCAAGAAATATTTATATAACCACACTGTAACAAAGGCTACCCAGGAGAAGACGGGGTGTAACGCTCATTTTATTATCTGAAAGGTGCTGAAAAATTTCAGGTGTGTGCGGAATCTTAGTGACAACCAAATGCAGCCTATTTCCTATATATATCGTTTGAGGGGCAATGCCATATTTATTGCAGCGTGTTACATTTCAAATACTACGCGAACACGCTCCTCACCGTCTACCCGTGTCTTCATCACCGTTTACCAATTCACGCGCCGGCTTCGGTTTAACAGGCGAGGTAAATAATGCTTTCGAATTCGCTTTAACAGCCAGATGCCTTTTTGTCTAAGTAGAGATTTGCTATATTGCATTAGGATATTAATATTTCCAATTAAAGTTGCATACTTTAAGGAATCCTATCCTTAGTTCCAGTCTCCGTTTTATTTTTGAAGCACTAAAGGTTTGTTTGACTCATTAATATTAATCCACTCCAACATATGCATTAAAAGACTTCAGGATATGCTTTTATGGATGTGTGCGAATACATTTCACACGATCAATCACAACAGCTTTCATGAGAAAAATGCAAGGGTAACACCTTTTGACATGGATTCAGAAACGATCTTTCGCATATATGAAATATCTGGAATGGTTCAGCGAGATAAATACAGGAAATCCATACCAAATAATCAGACACGAGTGGATCATTCTGGATGACTGAAATAACCATTCCGATCCATGGACATAAATTATATAGAATATCAAACGTTAACGCGATGCGTGATCAATCCTCAATTTCTTTATTTTTATTCGAAAGTTTGTTACCGCGATAAATTCAAGTTAGATGTCGGCAACGTGGCAGCATTACAGTATTCGGGAAGCAGTTAGTCGAGTGGTAGGAACACCGGACTCGTAACCGAAAGGTCGCGGGTTCGAAACTTCCCACCAGTCGACTTTTCTGCGGTGATCCTCTGTAAGTCATTTATCCCCGATTGCTGGAGTAAACCCGTCTCTCAAATGGGTAGATGCTCGATATTATCCTTGGCGGGGTGATATGTGATATCGAAGGTATTGTATATGCGCTGAATAGCTGCCAAAAAAGACATTTCTTTGTAAACTGCATCTGAGAGCCTTTCTTGGCTGATACTTGCGGTATATATATGTTGTACTTTACCTTTACCTTTATTTTCATTTTAGGTGCCACGTGCAATTGCGAAACCATTTGTATCTTCTTGCAGATTATTTCGAGTAAATATGTTTAGCGTCCCAGGATGCGTCTTAATGCATTCACAGTCACATTAGATATGCGTCAGAATATGGAATTTAATACACTTCCGTCAACATACTTTTTCCTCGCAATAGGGGACGTAATGTGAATAGCGTAAAAATATGACAGTTGGCCTAATACGTTAAAACACCTTTCGTTACAGTCAAGAAACGTCTTATAGACGCGAAAATGGTTTCTCGAAATGACCATTCGTGGGTTACCCTCGACGTTGCTTTAGCAGCCCGCAGGTGGTTACGTAACTCTCGTCGCAACTACGGAATTCAGATCTACGTTCGTGACATGTTCGAGAATGTTCTCGATGCCAATTGTGTCTTTGCCACGGAAGCATGTAAGCATTACGCGAATCATCAGAAATTCGTATATAAATCATGTTATCCGCGTTCCGCTAGTCAGTTCAACTAATCCGAAATGTGATTTTCGCTTTTTTTGCCGCCTTCATCTACGTAATACGATTATTTATAGCTCCAGAGACAATTTCACCGCCAGATCGAATTGGATGTCTTCAGGCAGGGTTAGGTAATCATAGGTACCTGGCATGCTCTATGCATACTGGCTGACGTTAGCAGGTGACGTCGAATAAACTATACAATCCCACTACAAAAGAACAAAACGCCTATTTTGCTCGCGTATTACATTAAATTAGGCACAGAAAACAAACGCAGCTATCTTTGCACATGTCTGTACTCCATCAACCCACAATTGTTATGTTTTTTTTTCTGAACCTTAGCAGTTCTAAAATCTATCTCACTAAGTAAAGACCAATAATATTATGCGCTATTTCCGCCGCTATAATGGCTGTGATAATATAATATTCTTTATACATTTATATTTATCTCCCCTTTGCACGATGCAAATAATTTATGTACAGATCACGTTATTATCGAACAATTCAGATATACTTCGAATGATTACCGAACTGATTTTACAATGAACCTCTGTACCAATCATGTTGGGGACAACCTCGATATAATGTAGTGGGGGCAGCGAGAAAGCAGTCATACTACGGCTTTGGCTCACACCTGTACAGTTCACGTATAGAGAGCGGCTCACTAATTAAGATGTACAACACATTAACATAACAGTCTGGGTGGCAAAATTCGTATACCCGAAACAGATTATTTTTTCCAATAATTAATTTTTATTTTTATCTACAGACTTTAAAAAGATAACAGTGTATATGTATAAGGCTATATATATCCATTTTTACAGAGATAATTCACATTTTAATATCATATACTGGAATGCAACATCACCATGGAACTGTTATATCAACCATTTTGGTCAGATACATCATGACATGCAACGAAAGTATTTAGATATCTGATAAATCGGATATTTTCCCAAAGCGTGTAGCAAAAATGTGGAAAATATCAAAAAGTGGATATAAAGCGTTTTGTGCATAAATTGTTCGTATCTAGCCATATATGTGGGTCTTACAACATTATTAATTCCAATATCTATGGATAATAAAATGTCGGAAACCATTACGTTGTAAGTCCTGTTATGAGAGTACAGCACGCATCGTTTTTCGGTATCATGTCATTGCCGCCGAAAGCCGATCGTTTTCTCTCGCTGAGTGATCGCATTCGTTGTTAACTTTGTGGAAATGATGGAGTGATGGACGATATGTCTAGACCTAAAGTAATCGATACTGCTGATCGCCATATCGCGTTTACAGGCTTCATCTGACAGAATAAAGTGGAGATGTAAGGGATAGACATTAAATCATTTTTCGTTTTGTGATGAATCCATCCCCATATATGAGCATCTCGTGCCTGAATGTCACTCATTTTTTAGCCAACTTATTATGAAACATATATGTATTTATCTATTAGTTTCTTCCTTTCTTTATTGTTTTATATATTTTATTCAAGGTAGTCATTTATCTTTTATTTTATTTGTTTATATTTTAATTAATTTATTATTATTTTTTTTTTCATTTATCGACACATTTTTTTGGTTTCAGGTGCCCGGAGTGGGTCTGCAGTCTGCGAGGCAACGGCGAATTCCACGAGTTTTCCGTCCTCGCCCAGTTTGGTTATCTACTTATCGGGGAATATTGGGTCGGGACGAAGCAGGCGGGGACGATCACGTCGACGGAGACGAATTTCGATGGCGATGTCGTCATCATCGGCCATGTCACCACCAACAGAATCATCGGCGGCGCTTAGGTGAATACTTCTGGCATCCGGCACAACGTGGAGGGAAAGAAATCTAAAGGAAGAATGACCAATGGGCATATCGCTAGGGACGGGCGTGAAGAATTTTGGAAAGTGAAAATCTAAACCGAAAGATAATTCTTGCTTAGATGGCCGGGCTTGTATGTTATATTTATTACATTCATATCGCTCAATATAGATAACATTATAATTATTGATGCCCGACGTACCAGTGTGACTTCTATTATACAGACTAAAAAATACCAGCGGTCTTAAGACCCTTACCTTTCGATTACGTGATCGTGGCGTTAAAATCAATCTTATTATAGTAAAATTATTCCTAATACATTTTTCATGTATATAATTAGCCTCCTTTACGTCTAGTCTAGTTGTCGTATCGAAGATTTCGTTGTTAATATCCGAAATGCGTTTCTATTACTGTAAATATCGATCAAACTCGTGGGTTGTTATTTATAGCTAGTGAATTTATTTATAATGTGTGTCGTTTATTAATGATATTGTATCCAACTGAATGTACGACTGTGGGGCACACAAAAATCGTCGCCACGCATTTCTGACGAACTCGACGAACACCCCACTGATGCAATATTTAAATATGTATATATTATAAAATTTTCTATTTATTATTATAAAACATCGGTGATAACCGTATTGTGTTTTGGTATATGTTAAGATCAGCAAAACAACGGTGCCTCGTAGTTTATATCTTACCCGTCCACGCCTGTCTGTCGCGCCTGGCACGCGGCATGACATTTGCGTCACGTGAGTTTTAACGGATGTCATTCTTTGACCTCTTCGAGCTTCTTTGCCGCCTTGTTACAAGTTTCTTTCCAAATATCTCTTATTTTGACTTAATTTATTTCAAGAGGTTTTCGATTCCTTCTGAATACTTCGCCGTTGGTTACTTTATCAAGCTACGATAGGTCTGAAAACCGCATTTGTGGCGCAGGGAGTTGTTTTCGCATGCGTGCGACCGGCCAAGTTTCGCATTCATACATTAGCCGAAACCGATATATGGTGTTTAATTTTGGATTTTCTCGGCTAAGGGAATTTCCCAAAAAACTGTGTCGTCATGTTGAAGGTTTCCATTCGCACGGCAATGTGTCTCTTTAGACTCCTTGTGCCACCTTACGTTATTAGACTTAACGAAACTATGAAACGTTTCCTTGGCTGATGGCGCACCAGGCCTGTAGACGCAGACATTTCGCAAGAGCGACGTCCTATATATAATTATTCCGAGGAATTACGCTGATTTAACCAAACTGTTTTACTGCACGCGTTCAATTCGAGTTGCTTTCTTCTAAAAAGTCGTGGACAAGTTGTAAACACTTACGCACCCGCTGCTGCAGATAACACTTTATAGATAGTTGTCGTGTTAGGCGATTAAGTAGCATATCGGCATATAAATTATACATTTTCTATGCGTTTTATATCGTTGTGTGACTTTTTCGTTGATTGAGCTGCCTACAACACGATCGACTTCGCAACGAGTCCAAAATTCACTGAAAACCCCGGAACGAAATAGGTTCCGATTTGATGCTCGGTAAAGATCGTACACACGTACTGTACCTACGAGGTAATAAAACGGACAAGGCGAGCATTTAGTGCTACGTTATTCATCGTGGTAAATGTCAATCGCACACGCAATACCCCTTATACCCCTATGCAATTTTACAATATCCCACTACACTACAAATCTTTCTCAAAATTCAAGCACAAAAATCGCGCCAATTTTCTGTTGTGGAAGGCGCGCGAAAAATCCTCGGCGTGTGCGATTTCGAACACACTACCACTCGCACTATAGGCCACGCTTCTGACGACTGCGGCACTGTCGCCGAATGGATGTGTGTACGCGTATGTATATCTAACGATATACTGCCATCAATCCGTTGTAAAGGTAGTTCTTACCTCCTTTATATAACGCTCGATTATACTGTGGTCAACTCAATGTTACAGATATGGTGAGCGAGTTATCACGCTGGGGAAATTGCGGGTAGGAAACCACCGCGTTTGTGCGGTTGACTCGTCCCTTCATACGCCGCTGGTTCCTATTGCTAAAAGACATACTACCGATGCTGCAAACCCCGCTTGATTTGTGTTAGGTGGCCATAAAGTATGGTGTGATGGGAGATAAAAAATATGTAGAGATATCGAGGGAGAGCGCTAATACGATGCCTTTGCGAAACAATTATTCGGCAGGGCGAAATTGAACCTATCGAATATTAAAATGCTATCGAGACTTCAATGCGCTGACCGGCCTTAGGTTCTCTACGAAAAACGCTAAACTGCTAATTGCACTGGGTTCCACTAGACTTCCAAATCCAACGGTCTCACCATTGGGCTGGAAGTCCACTTTGTATATTAAGGTTTATTTAAGCGAGTTGAACGTTACCTTTCACCGTCACAATAGTTTATCGTGTGACGTCGATACCATATTCGACTTTTTTATTGTGACATATTTTATTTCGGTCGATTTGAAAGGATAACTGTATATTGTAGATGAATAACGCGAAACACCCGGCATATCGTATCACATTCGAATAATGAGCTCTTTATATTTGCCAAAGATGGTGTATATCAACGTCGTGTAGATACGTAAACAGTAAATTAATATAAAAAGCATAAATATATGCATCGTATACACTGATTTCATTGCGAAAAATTGAAGCAAATACACCTCGGTTATTATTGGCGTAATTGAATCATGCGGATGTAGGTGTGTGCTGTGAGTTCGTCAATAAGGAAATGGAGAATGGATTCGGTCCGGGCGGTTTAATGACGTGTACGAGGTGAAGCGATGTGATGGACACTGAGGTAGCGTTGACAAGTTATTTTAATTTATCTTTTAATTGAATCGTGCTGCTAATATACTTGAATGTCATCGTCCTTAATTCTCCCATTGTGAAATATTTTCGTTACTATCAATTTTCGTGGCTCAGGATTCTCTGGTATTGACAGGAAAACACTGGTTGACGACTAGATATTCTATTTAAGCGCGATGATTCCTTATTCAATAAAGGTGACATTGGGCGACGCGGAATGTTAATTAACAGCATGTCTGTCCGATGGAATGAACGAAGTGAACAATGGCGCCGTTTCTCAGTATATGTCATTGGTTATTGGTGACACGTTCCGTAATCGATTAATGCCTGCCGAAATTGAACGTGTACGGTATTACCATAAAATAGCTGGATGGTAGGTTAGATTATATCAAATTAAGTGTGCGGTATGCGATTGCCTTAAGTTTATATAGATGTTTTACGCGTACACCTCTCTGTAATAATTATATTCATAGTTAATGCAGCATTCGTCACGCAATAGAGAGCCTATCGCGCGTTTGTTTAATTTAATAGTGAAACGTGAGCGGGCGTCTCCGTTGTCTGTAGTATTAATTCAGCTCCATAGCCGAATTACTCGTTGTAGCCGCAGCCCCGTTTTCACCCGAGGAACCCTCCGCCGTGGTAGTCACGGCAAGAGGTGGGGGTTGCTGTATGTAGTCCCGGACGTTAGGTAGACCGGATACGACGCATGCGCTCAGCGCGCTTCTCCACACGTTCATATCCGTAGCATCGTACCTGAAGACAAACGGGTGAAATCCAGTGATCCAGGAGGCTAAAAGGAGCAGCGACCTTTCTAATAGGGAGGTTAAGAACCTTCGTAGGAGTCATCTTTGACAGTGTTAGCTATAATTTGGTAACTACAGATCTAAGACCGCCGTAGATTGTATTCATCACGTTAAGATTTTCATCTGCAACGGCGCTCATGTAACCTCGACGGCGGTCAAGTTTGGCCAGTGTAAATCTCATGTCATGAGTGAATTGGCGTTTATTGCTTACGCAAACGATATATTGGATGACGTGGAATTCATTTGGTAACATAAATCCACAAAATCAGAATCACAAACTCTAAGGCATTGCACTTACAAAGTGACCCAAGCCACCTTAGAGGGTGCACACTCGTTTATTGCGTCGAGAAGAAATAAACAGGAGCCGCAAGGTACTCGTCAGGGGGTAATGCCCACAAGATGGGGCTCGGATTTTAGTGAAAATACTCGACGTTCGTCATGCTTACCATTCGTTTTGCGTCGCGTCGTAACATTCCACAGTGAAGATAGTCGTGTGTCCGTTGAAACCACCAATTGCGAACAGCATGTCGTCGATGACCTGTGCTTCATATCCGTACGTTACACAGAGATATTGGGAACATTAAGATCTGCTCTACGCTCTGTCTGAGTGTTACGTTTAACCTAGTGGACCGACCCGACCGCCAGCATGGTTCATGACGCAACGCAATTGTGGATGTACGACGTACTGTGCGGACCAAAATTCTTTATGATATACCGCAGTCTGTATCTGTATGTCCTGCACTCGCGTATAGAGATGACAGGTAAAATCGTGGTCTGGTTGGACTGCTATACTATATTTGAATTCTGACTAATGTACACATGTGTGGATGTACAATCTGTATATAACCGCACTAACTATACTGTTAAAACGTTACACTGTCTATTTGGTGCCACCATTCCACCACCATTTACTATATGTATCACTGGTTAAGGGAGGACGCAATTACTAAAAACTAATTCATCATACAAATTACAATATATATTTAAGTTTTTATACTTGACAGATAGTTATCAAAATAAACTTGAATCAAATTGTTTCGAGATTGTACACTTGCACGAATCCGCAACAAAGGGAAATACCGAAAATTGCCCAAAACTGCTAAATTGTCGAACGACTTGTAAAAGAAGACGCAATCATCGAGATAAGATCGGATGAGGTGAATTAAAGCACTCAAAACTCTCAAACATTCGGTCTGAACATTGTGCATACCGCAACTAACAAAGAACGATCATGTACCTTAACAATAGGCCGATTTCATCAGCGGATTTTACGAGTCGGACATTTCCGTTTTATCAGAGCGCATATTCAGTGTGGCCTGTTGATGCTCGAAATATTACCTTTCATTCGGGTCAAAAAAGTTTGTTTGGCACTGTACTGACTGTAACGATAGAGTAACGTGTTTAGGATTAGAGTAGCATCTTAACCTCGATGGCAAAGTTGCTGCGTTGGACGTACATATCCGGGATTGACGTCCAGGTATTGGTTGAACTGTCGTACCGTTCAGCCGTTGTTTGCCGTTGCATCCCGTTAAAACCGCCGACGGCGTACAAAAGACCTCTGTAAGCGATCACACCTGTAGAATGCACGGATATGCGTCAACAGTCTTTATAAAATAGCTAAAAGGTTTTCCTCGCTAATTACTAATACATCCAAGTATTTATGCTGTACGCTGTTGTTACGTGTTCAACCAATCGCTAAGAATGTGCGTAGAGCGACCAAAGAGAGCCTACGTGAATCATTAATATAAATAGCGATTATATTTTTAAACCATTCAAGAACGACGGAGAAATAGTGTATTGTATTTATATTTACTCGATGCTTGGCAATAATTGACAGGCTTACAGCATTCGACGTATTTTAATAATTGGTGTGTATCTCCCCATTATCATGACGGACTGGTCTCGTTTACCGGTCCACTCAACAGGAAAAAAGCTTCTCGTGTGTTTTTGTCTATCAGCGATCGAGCGCATTTTTGGTTCATAATTTAATTGTCAGACATGATTTGCATTAACCTATAAATAATTCTCGAATTTTCAATGCCACTACGAATATCACCGTTGTGGAATGCGACTTCATAACCTAAGGTCCTAATGTAACCATCATCAGTGAGACATTATCTTATTGCCGATGTGGACCGTCGCAATGAGGGATAGATACTTGACCAACCTAATATTCACCCGTAGGTATGACGATCGAAGACACTGTATTACATCGGCTATTAGAAATCGCCACAAACAATTGATTAAATTCCGCAGTTAAGATCATGGATTGGTTGACAATTGGAACGCTGTTGATGGTGTTATCTATCACGTACCGATGCCACTGCGCGCGCATCGCATGCTTTGGATTAACGACCACTGGTTAGTCTCGGGAACGTAGTACTCGGCCGTTTTTAGACAGTCTTGACCGTTGAATCCGCCGCATATGTACACCCTGTCTGACAGTCGAGAGACGAGAGGCGTACATACGACTTATGGACGAGTATCATGTACGGTCGAGATACGAAAGGCGTACATAGGGCGAAAGAACAAGTATCACGTACTGTCGAGAGACAAGAGGCGTGCATACGACTTATAGACCAGTATCACGTATTGTCGAGAGACGAGATGCGTACATAGGACGAAAGAACGAGTATCACGTACTGACGAGAGACAAGAGGCGTATTTAGGAAAAAAATGAGTATTTCTGATCGTCGGAAAACGAGCGCCGTACATTTGAAGAAAGAAACATGATTACCCACAGTCAAGAGACGAGCGACCACCAAACATTATGACTGACAATAATGACACAAGACACAACGTATATAGGTACAATTGAGAGGTAACACTGACTTTTTATGTTTGGCATTAGTTGTCAATAAACGTCATAGTTTACTAGTTACCAGAGGGATAGCTCTCGGGTTGTATAATATACTGAAGCATGTCCCAGAGAAAGATCGCGGTGGTCCGAATCCGATTTCGAGAGAGATAAATAGATTATACCAATTGCAAAAAAGTCCATTCACTATGCCGTGAACCGACCGCCAATTGTGGTTGCGCTAGCATCACTCCGCTGGTGGTTCATCGATGCCACGAGCGACCATTGGTTGTCGGCGGGCGTGTACACCTCGGCAGTGTTCAGACGGTGCACGCTGTCGAAGCCGCCCATCGCGTAGATCTTGCCGCCGAGCGTCGCGACACTCACATAGCACCTGTTTATACCCAATGTTGAACCACATAAGACGCGTTCGATTTTTCATTTGCGCTGGGTTAATTCTTCGTACATTGTTAATCCGAGTACGGTACATTAAACGGCGTAAACAAAAGCACGTCGTTATTCACGACTTTCCATATTAATCTGGCGTCAGTTCCCATTTTCTCGTCCTAATTTCCTGTTGCTAATTTGCAAGAGTTCCAATTCCCTTGCATAAACCTTGCAATACGTTGTACCTGTACGTTGTTCCGCAATTTTGATCTAGAATGAAAAAATATCATGGTATTGGAAAAATATCGAAAAGCGTACCTCCTCTCGAATGAAAGGCTACCATGCCAGTCGTTTTTTTTTCTTTTGTATTCTTAGGAAAGAAATGTTGATCAAGATTTCCCAGACATATGTACGTATGGGCTGATTACCAAGGTAATCGTTGCGTGGGCCATTCTTGGCCCTTTACAAAGCTAGCCCATCAATGTGGTTAACACGACAATTTGATCAGCCTCACTTATAAGGGGTGGGGAAAACATCTAGTGTAAAAAACCCACCAAGTCTGGGTAGAAAATTGGCCTTCCTCCATTAACGCCATTGGTTTCAAACGTCCACATACGAGCTACATATGTCGCACACTCCGCTAAGTCTATGGAAGGTCAATGGTTATTTAGAATGAGATGATGATATAGCGGAGAGGTAAGCGACATAGAAATCATATATAGAGCATCAGAAGCACAGCAAACGTCAGAGGGAAAAACCGCAACAGAACCACACTGCAAGGGCTACCAAGACCCCCGTGGCAATGGTTTTTAAGGCGCTTTGAGCCATGGGTTGACTGGTCAGAGCGGGATTTGAACCAGGGACCCCTAGATTCAAAGTCAAGCGCCCTAACTACTACGGCAGCTGCCCCACACAATGCGACTTCATAACTTAGTGTAACCATCATTTTTTGTATGGACTCATCAATTGTTTTGTTAACTGACCGGCGGCAATGCATCGGTGCCACCTCGACCCAGGTCCGACGCGCGAGGTCGAGTTTGCGACATCCGTTGAAGTGCTTAATGCCGTCGAAGCCCCCGATTACGTAAATCATCGAGTCCAGGGCGATCGTTCCATGATAAGCCCTGGGACCTGCATCAGTGACATCAATCGAAACAAGCGCGAATAACCAAAACTCGTTAATCAGTCGCATTAATAGGCCGTTTAAGATCGCATATTTATATCTGACATAAATATTTGTTACACGAACTGGTAACAAATGTCACCGATTTAACGTCGAAAACGAGTATTTCATGGAATAAAGGGTGCTCTAATCCGTATAATAAATGTCACGCATTGGCCAAAGAAATGCGCTGCTGTTTTTCCCTTCTGAATTTTGCAAAGAAAAAATGGCTGCCGAAACGAAATCAAATGTTTGACGCTGCAAATGCAACCGGTGTGTCCATATTGTACGTCGTCGCCTTTTGTAGCCGCTATGAGTAGTTCAGTCGATGCTATGACTACGCTTGCTGTCACAATTGGAAGTTTAGGTTCGGAATCATCTTCATCGCCGGTTTTGTTACGAAGAAAGTCATCAGAGTGTGACGGACAGCACGCCGCCATTATGGAAACCATATCACGTGACAACATTCGCGGCGCAGATATTTTTCCGCGTGTATTCAAGTGTAAACGCTAGTTGAATTGAGATTCACCGCGGTGAAATTTATGTCAAATAGAAATATCTAGGTGTAAACGGCCTATAATGCCCGTACGAGCCCGTGACATTTACAACTTTCTATGTTTCGATGTTATCTACGTAGTCTATGCAAGCAGACTACTGAATCGTACGAGGAACGCAACTAAATCTCTTATCGGTGATGATTACGTTCCCCTACGAAAGACGTGGTAAACAGCTTCCTACACAGCTATATCAGAGGGCAGTAGACCTAAACTGACCGCAGTATAACATACAATACCAGATAAAATCCGACGTGTGTTATATTAGAGGATCTTTCATTCATACAGCTTGACGTATGATGGCTCATCTTTGATGGTGGCAAGTTTTAATAATCAATTGTCTCAGTTCTCGCAGGTCGATCCTTTCGAAATAAATTGTACCTTCCCTGTTCCTTTTTCTAAATATAATATTCTAATATTATTACTGCTTACATAAACGTGCAAACAATAAAAAACATTGCAGTTAAATTAAACGAATTGTAGATGGTGTTCCATAAAGAGAGGCGGGTAAAAATGCAAACAATAGCTTAGACTTAATGGGGTACACGTGATAGCGGGTATGTTGACGTAGGAAAATTCAGAAATAACCACATTGAATGATTGATTCTAACGTTATACGTTCTTGAAGCGAAGCGAACTCACTGCTGTCGTGGAAGGGCACGATGTACCACCGATCCGCTCGCGTATCGTAAGTCTCGACGATATTCGTGGGGTTACCGCCGCTCCAGCCGCCGACGACGAACAGCAAGTCGTGCGGCAGACGCGGTCGTGCGAGGGGGTTTTTAGCGCTCGCTTCTTTCATGCCGCCAATATCAAGATCGTATAGAAATCGGATCGTTTCAATGACCATTGGTTTGCATTCCTCGTTGTCTTTAACGTATTTGTGGCCTGAAGATGTAGAATACAGGTGTAGATGGACATTGCTAGACGATAATGTTTTTATAGTGCCAATTTTTATATCGAATCGGTGGCTATTGTTAACAGGCAGGTTTCTTTTGTTGATTTTTCAGCAATTAATGCTGAATTACCTAACGCATCTGTACATAATACGATTACTGTACATAAATGTAGATAAGCCATGCCTCCCAGTAGATGAGAGATTACATAAAATGCACGGACTTCCAAGAGTTTAACTCATGTAAAGTGTGTTTGCTAGCCTTCATGAAATGAATATCATTTTATTTTATAACATATCTGATATCACATGTGCTTTTATCTTGTAACTACTGCTTTGCGTCGTTGGGCTTCACAAGCTATCACGTTTTATACTTCTAATGACACACCCATAGGCATATAGGCGATATGCTCTGCGCTATATTGTATCTTTCAAACCTTGCTCATAGTAAGAACTTCAAAAGGCGCAATTACGCTTGAAAAAGATGTCTGGTATTTAAATGAAAAATCTTGACAGTCCTGACTAAAAGAGTCGTTGGAATATTGAGGTATATAAGAGGAGAGTTCTTCTGACTTGTGTTCGTCATGTTTTATGTAGGAGAATAACAATGATTTTTTATACATTTTTTCGTATTAAACGCGTCTGTTAAAGTGAACGAAACGTTGATAACGCGATTCCCAGTTGCGTGGCTGACCTTTGATGGATTCGACGAAATATTTCGTAGACATCATGCCGAGACGTATGGTTTTCATGAGGCGCGGCATGGCTAACTGACGGCGGTCCGGATCATAATCGATCCATCGAACACCAGCCTCGAACACGACCTCCTCGTTCTTTATGTTCAGCTCGTCGGCCGCTAATAGTTTCTCCAGCTGTAAGTTCGGGAAGTAAAGTTGTATATCTAAGCAGCGTTATGCGTGTCGTTCTCAGATGGGTATCTCGTAAGATGTAGAAGAGGAAATTATTCCAGTAGAAGGGAAGCTTTGACATAATATCTTTGTATTACACTTAAACCAGAGTTCTCATCTTTAGTACATATCATCGAAGCATAATAAAATTAATGTCCTACTGTGTCTTCGATGTAAATGATAAAGCTGCAGCAGTTTATTTATTTCAAAGACACAGCAACTCGCACGCGTAGCTGGAGAATGAGTGTGCCGTCAGACTACGCCTGCCTGTCAGAGCTATTGGCAGTTGTATCCATACGTCAAATATTGTATAATCGTATTCGGTGATCAACAAAATAGAAAATGAATGATGCTCTTATATCTTAACGACTTTAGCAAGTCTAGAAACGTCTAGAAATTTATTAATATCTAAAAACCGTCCTGAACTGTTATGTAAATGACTCGTATCTAGTGACTATAAGGGCGAGAATACGCGAATGATAAAGAACTTATGTTTCACTCTCTTATTATTGCGGGGATATGTACGAAAGTAGTACTATGATCGACTGGCATTTTAAAAAAATCGCCGCGATATACAAAAGGTCTTCATTGAATGAGCTTAAAGGCTCACGACTTTAAAACGCTATAGAAATTGTACTGCATGTATAAACCGATCCTAAACCCGCGTGCAACCGCCGATAGACGAATCCAGCGGGCGAATAGATAACTTAGCGGTGGACATAATCGTGAACGGCCACCGTATTATGACTGAATGAAAGCACGAACGCCAACGTATTCTCTCAGCACGTCTAACGGCGATAGATATACTAGGCATTCGGGTTGAACTCTCACCTGTATATAAAAACAAATGTTACTATTATTATGTCTCTCCACTTAACGATAGTTTTAACGATACACATGGTACAAACGTCGTCAATGTTCAGGTGGAGAAATTCTTCGCTGTAAAGGAAGATATCGGTAATGTTCGAAGCGATGAACCTGTGAGCACTTTCTCGGAGACTGTCGCAAAAATAGGTTTGAGCATAGGCGAAAATACCGAGAGCATTCTCGTGAGTGAGTTGGCCGACGAGGAAATCACAACATCGATTCAATAACTCGAGCATGTGGAATCTGATATAAACAGGGACGAATCAGCAAAAATGCGATTGAAATCAACGTAATATGCGAGATAGCTTGTCTATTACGTTAGACAGTTCTGTCACAACTTTATATGTGTTCATGAACTGTAAACGATTATAAAAAAGTAGAGGCAAAGTGCGACATTTATAGACCGCAGCTCTATTCAGCGCATATACAATAAATCGACACTCTCATACCATACCACCGCGTCAAAGATTGTATCAAGCGTCTGCCCATTTTGGAGACAGCTTTACTGCAGCATTCGGGGATAAATAACTTGCTGAGGATCATCACAGAAAAGTCGACCGATGGGCGGTTTTGAACCTACGACTTTTTAGTTACTAGTCAAGTGCTTATAACTTATGGGCAGGTACTTTATTAGAGTAAAATGCATACTTTTACCCACGATAGATACGGAACATTTATTCCACGCCTGAATATTGAAATCTTTTATCTATAGTCACTCTTGCACGATCACACTCTGGGAATTGAATATGGTAGCAGCAAGTCTCTTCTGGTTCAATGAATGGGACGTATGTTTCTATGTATAAATGGGTTGGCCACCAAGAATCGTTATCTAAGCCGTCTGAGCTCTTAGCCTCAACCTAAATGTAGATTGACTATACAATTTGTAATGAAGAGTAATAAATCTACACTACGAAATTAAATTTGTGATGGGCTTGCTAGCGCTTGCTATAGACCTGCCTCCCTCAAACGGAATGTTTTAAACCATCATTTGACGGACTGCATATTTCTGGCAGCAGACGATATATGTTTACCAATGATTAAAACGAACCTGTCGGCAGCTGGCAGAATCTTCTCGACGTTGTCAGTATTTATATCTATATCTTTTGTGTACGCATAATTTACGATACGCTCCATGATATCGGCGCTGATATCGTCTATTTCCATTTCACGTTTGTCCTTCACGAAGAACGTGTTTGTGAAGCCAGCTCGGAAGTAAGGGCTACAGGCCGACATCACGCATCGATGTATCGGAATTTTAGTTCCTTCCACGACCAACATTGCATCACATAGTTCCCGTCTTTGTCGCAGATCGGTCAACGCGTCGATGTAATGCCTCGCGATAACGTTAGTGACAGACGAATTGTTCGTCTTGTTTGACATTATTCACCGCCATACGACTAAATAATCTAATAGTATTTCTATTTGCCAGTACAGTTTAATTTTAGATCAAATCGAATCCTAGTCATTCAATAATAACTACCGTTGCTTTCGCCATTGTGTACGTAGGTCGACGTCATAGGCAAAATCAGTGATGTATAATTTTTGGCGATACATGGTTCGACGACAGCCACTAAATTTATTGCGATATAAAAGTAAAAGGTCAAACGATTACTCGCCATATTGCCCGTGTTCATTGCTCAAAAGTTTGCAAACAAGACATAAAAAACCGTTGAGATATTTGTGAGGAGTCTATAAATATGGACTTTGTTTAGTTTGGACGCCGACGCATTGGACACGCTGTCATTACTCAATAGTAAACCCATTACTAAAACTGCTAAGTGTATACTTAAGCTGCTAAGTGTATAATATTATTTAGAATTATTATAATAGTAAATCGAAATTCTATCCAAGTATGCACAACCCAACGATAGCGAATCTGTTGTAGGCCTACTCACTTCGCGACCATGTTTCGATACATTGTGTTTCAGAAAAAAATCGGTTTCTCCGATTCAAATCTCTGGACTTTGAAGGAAGATCAATATGTGGTATCTCTACTTCCGTGTCATGTATGCGTCTTGATGACGAACGTCTCATGGTTTCATGGCTCACTCGTTTTCATCTTTTAGAGACTTACATGGGACTAATTATCTCCACTCACCAACTACATATTTTTGTCATTTCTGGATGCAATCTTCATTACTGTGTCACATAAAATTGCTTTACATGATATTTTGACTGTACGTATTGTACTGAAATACATTATGTATTATTATGTATATTATTATTATATGTATATTTATTCTGTACTCTGTATGATCGTTGATCATGTAGGCAGATATGTCGACGAACTATAACATTGCAGCTATCACTCGATTTTTACATACAATAACAAAGACATATGATCAAACAATACAGTCCAGTGAAAAAATAAAATGGATTTAGGCTATTAATGTAGCTGCCAAACCCACTTTGTAACTGAGTAAAACTAGTTTATGGCTGTAATGCAATCGTAATTGTATTTTTTTTATCTTAAATGATGTAAAATTGAGACGAATTACAAATAAAGAATGGTAAAATAATGGTGGACTAGACGCATCGACCACAGATTGACCTTCAAGCTATACAAACCAATACAAGATGGAGCATGATGCTGGCACGTGAAAATCTCTGACGGATTATATATCCATCCCGGTGTATGTCATATTTCTTATTTAAACGAGTGCAATGAGGGTGGAAAATACGTGGACTGAAATAATGACTGTCAGTCACAGGATCAATTTTCTCACGAGTACAGTCAAACAAGCCTACTAACTAAATAAATTCTTCCTGATACAGCGACCTTCGTCTCTAGCTAATGAAACAATTTCTCCAGTTCTCCAGAAAACAGATGAATCCAAAGCTAGAAGAATTACATACACGCCTTTGACCCATTAAAATCTCTTACGACTCTTAAACGACTCTGACACATTCTGCAGACACCTTTCAGCATTACGATGTGATCCAGAATCTTCTTGATTTCACTTTCCAAACTTGTGAATATATAGTTTTCTTTCTTTACCAGTATATTATCAGGACTAGTGTAACTATAGACTCATCAATTGTTCCATGTCATTATTTATTTTTTTGCAATATACTAGATTTATTTATATTGTAAAGTGTCGTAGGCATCATCTTGTCACAATGACTAAGGGATTATATGGCACTTAACATAAAACTTATTATTATAAGCAAACAACTTCCTACGCCCTTTTCATCCATGATAATTTCTAGTTAATGGTCAGTCAATTTCTGTGTTGAGGATGTGATTTTACTTTGTAAATATGTATGAATTATTTGATTATGATAAAGAGAAATGTTGTCTCCCTCGAACTGGCCGTCAACATGACGGTGTGGGTGGCTGTTTTTATCTCTAAGGTACTCGGTAGAAGTTTAGTCGATTTTCGATTGGTCGATTGATTGATCGACCCGAACCTACATACGATAACAGTAGCGAAATCGTTTTGTTTTTGTTTCAAGTCTCGTGCCGCGCGCCAGGGTGTAAGCGCTCCGGAGCGTCATCGATTCCTCTGTCGAATTCAAGACATCGTGTGTTGACTTCCTTTAAGCGCATCTTTGAAATGCTGACCACAAGATTGATGTTCAGATCAAGTAACTGGACTCCTCATAAAAAGATGTAACAAATTGAAGTTGAAACGAACTTTATATCTACACAGCCTTTTAAACCGCGTAAATCCATGTTTATTAACAGTTTTGCCTCTTTTTTTAATATTTCGAATGTTGAAAGTCGTAACCGAAGCTGATAATTCGTGGTTTTTTTTAGGAAAACTAACTTGCATGATAGTTTACTGATCGTGTAGATACCACTCGCCCTGCGTAAATACTACATAATAGTGTTCGGGGTGTTAGGGAGGGTAGCACATCTGAACGTGAACGGTCGCATGTTTGGGTGGTTTGCTACTCATCTCTTACATGTAGATCCTTGTAGATAATTGTCTGCATGCCACACAGGCCATACCCCGCTAACCGGTCCGACTTGCGTGATTTGGGGCTTGTCTACGTATGTGACAACTCGATCCGGCCGACTACACGGGGGAACTGGAAGTCTGGCTCACCGGCAGAAATGAGGATTCAACAAACCGTCGGGAGCAGTGAGGCGGGTAGGGCACTGTATGCCATCCAATATATCCCACATATCTACAGTCGTCTTCACGCTATCTCGCCTCTGAACGCAGACGACTGAATGAGCATGGCGTTCTGTGCAACTCTGCCTCATTTAAATTCAAGGCAAGCGCAAGTCGTATATTGTGTTCAGAATTGGGAGCAGTAGTCACCCTGACTACCGAGAGAACGGTCTCTGTGCCGCTTGAACCTTGTTTACTGAGCCGCGGCGTAACGTCCACACAGGGTGTAACTTTCGAGGTACGAGTCTAGCGGAATGGACGAGGGTTCGAGTAGAATACCTGCAATATAAACAGCGTTGAATCGCATGCCGACCAGCACGATAACGACGGTATACACATGTGTACATGAATCTAATCGAGAGCTATCCGCCGAGCGTAGGCAGGCAGTAAGTAGACCTTCCTGCATGAACGTCATTGCGTCCGAATGCCAACGACGCTATCGACAAAAACGTTGTTCTTGTGTGTAGAACTTTATTGCGCTGATCGTAATTACAAAACAATCCTGTATTTATACTGTATGTCGGTGTTACACGATGAACCAATCGCTATGAGTGTAGAGCGTACTAGATGACCTCTGCGAGTCTTTGATATAAAGGGTGGTGATATAGTGCATCAATGGTACAAGTATTATAAATAACTATTACAGAACACAAAGGAGGCTTGGGGAGTTAAATGCAACCCTGTATGTGGGAAGGAAACGCAATATTGTAGAATGTTAGGACTTCACGTTGTGTTATGCTAACTAAATGATTGATAATATTTGACAGACGCAAAGTAAGTAACGCAAGAGGGGAGAATCCCATGCATATGTAGACAAGAGACATGGCCGACCTAGTCATTTATCGAGTATCTTCCAGAAAACGCGACACGTTCGATACTGACTAGACGCGTCATCGATCTTGATATTCCAATAAAAAATAAACCTAGGTATAAAATGGACTTAAAAGACACACGCGTACGTCATTATTTCGGTTTTCGTGTTCAATTTGATTGTAACAGATGTAAAAAGGCATTACCTCGGTTACTTCCCCTTACCGACGTCTAATCTTAACAATCCTTTACTGCATATTCTGCGGGATACAATTCATTGTCCTTGGGATTTGTCTCGATTCACAACTGATCACCGTTCGATTCATTCGAGTTATTGTTACTTTGATGCACGTGTACCACGGTTTGGATTAAATCAGTGAAACATCAGTAGAATTTCTAAAGTGTCCTGGTTATTTTTGGATATTTTACTTTGTTAAATAATTATGATGTATTTTGATAATTTTATTATGATTTTGTCTTATTAAATTTATTAGTTCAGCACGTATAATATTTTAGGAATAGGCGCTATAAAAATGACGTCAATTGTGAATGTCAACGAACGTACCGGCGATGCAGGCGGTCATGAAACAGGCGACGTTACCGGCGATCATCGCCCTCAGAACGATACGCGAATAGTCAGCCTTACGTGAAGGCGCGAGAGCACCCAGACCGCCCAGCATAATGCCCATTGAGCCGATGTTTGCAAATCCGCACAGCGCGTAGGTAGCGACGACCTCCGATCTGATCTGCTCAGAGATCAGTGGAAATATCACGTCATAACGACCATTCAAAACACACAGACAAGTGCAATACCAACATCTGTGTTCGTCTCTAAATTTCCTTTGTTTTAGCCGGCAAAAAATTATCATTACCACAGTGCGTATATCTATTTCCAAATGGTCAGCAAGCCTATTAATGAATTCTCAGACGACATGGACGATGATTTCAAGAATTAATATCTAGGGGATAGAAAGGATAAAAGCGACAATTGTCGAATCATCGCATTATATTATGACTTATGCTGTTAATCAATAAGGTATCTATAAGGGTTCTATCAGTAACAAGGAAAAAAATTCTCGAATTTTCGTAGTTTTTATTTTTATTTCCCATTTTCTTTCCACTTTTGTTATGATTCAAGGCGCGAGGCGGGCGTATAAAGGGGCTTTTATATGATATATTAGCAATCTGGACTCTGATCATGCATCACTACGCGTACAATTCGGGTCACCTCAACAAACTCCTGAACTCCTGAATAAATATATGTATATACATACCCTATTGATTAATGTTGTTATTTTGTTTCCGATGAAATAATACGTACAGTTACCGTTTTAAGTATCTGCTATAAGCCAAGCGAACCGTGAGCATTCCACCGGTGAGAGTATGATTCTGCGCTGGGAAATAGATCGACGATGGATCGCTGCAGACATAATTGTTGTAGTCAGCGTTTACGTGTTGCGTAAAGTACTTCCGGTTCTTGACGAACAC
>WURV02210832.1:0-11033 GCA_011762755.2 Epimenia babai
CGTACCACTTATATACCGTACCACTTATATACCGTACCACTTATATACCGTACCACTTATATACCGTACCACTTATATACCGTACCACTTATACGTCTTACCCGACTATACACCACCTATATACCTGCACATACATCGAACACTTTGGACAGTACATTATTCTTTATACATTGTACCAACTTAGATACCGCGCTGCTCTGTGCACTGTCCGGCTTTATACACCGTTTCAGCCTTTAAACTTTATATACACCATAAAATTGACCGTTTCTCCCCGTTCTTTCGGTTGTTGAGATACCTCACTTAAACCCATCAACTATCAACATTAAAATATATTTAGTGAGGCTATAGTCGTGTTCAGCTCAGTAATGTTTGAAAATGATGCTCTCCCTTTTAGATCAAACTCTAAAGCCACCGGCATCGTCAACGATGAGAGAGTCCCGAGGGACACTATTCTCATCGAAAGGGGGTCAGTGTCTACAATAGGATTATATACAGTGAGATACCATGCAGTAAAGAATGAGAGGGTAAGATACGAATATATAGAACAGCATACAACAACATACTATATAACTTACGATAAGATACATTAGGATAGGATATGAATGCTTCGCCGCGTTATAGATGTGACGTCTGGACGAAGCATATTACATGTACACAAAAGCTCATAAAAGATAAATTGGAAATTGATATTTATAATAATTCAAACTGCGCCGCGCATTACACGGGGTGACACGTTGATCTGCGTGTGACATGGGGGTGACACATTGATCTGCGTGTGACATGGGGGTGACACGTTGATCTGCGTGTGACATGGGGGTGACACATTGATCTGCGTGTGACATGGGGTGACACATTGATCTGCGTGTGACATGGGGGTGACACGTTGATCTGCGCGTGACACGGGTTGTCACATTGATCTTCGTGTCATTTTTGTTGGTGCAGGAAAGTCACCAAGAAGAAGATGCAGGAGGTGCGGCGTATGGAGAAAAAGATCATCTTAGAGAAGATGCGTCTGTCCAACACGAGCCACACGATACCCGATACGGTGTTGGAGACGGTGTTATCACGCAAAGAGATACGTCTCGCTCGGATATGTGCCCGTAAAGAGATGTCACCACCCTGTACTCCCGACCAGGTGGGGAGAGGCCCGCGGGTGGTGTACAATGGTGGTTGTGGTCTTGCGCGTCTCTCAGTGGCAGAGTACTGGGTCATTGGCGAAGTACTGGGTCAATGGCCTAGCCATGGGTTAGTGGTGAAGTTCTGGGTCAGTGGCGAAGTTCTGGGTCAGTGGCCTAGCCATGGGTCAGTGGCCTAGCCATGGGTCAGTGGCGAAGTACTGGGTCAGTGGCTAAGTACTGGGTCAGTGGCCTAGCCATGGGTCAGTGGCGAAGTACTGGGTCAGTGGCGAAGTACTGGGTCAGTGGTGAAGTACTGGGTCAGTGGCCTAGCCATGGGTCAGTGGCGAAGTACTGGGTCAGTGGTGGAGTAATGGGTCAGGTTGGGCTTTTGGGTAGTACTGGTGGGTATGGGGATGAGTGTGGAAATTTTGGATGGTGTCAGACAAGGTGAAGTACTGGGTCTGATATCATCTGAATTATCGACTTGTGCAAGTGTTGTGCTTGATACTGACGTGGGTAGCAATTGTTGACCTCAGAGATAAGGACATAATTATGAATGACACTAGAGCACAGAACACAAATACAGCCTGATTTTGGACCAGATATCATATAGGGCCACGTATGGCCAGCACAAGGAATGCAAGCTCTGGCCTGTTGATATATACTGCGTCTGATGGATCGGTTGGTGTATTAAGATAATGCTGATGGGGGTGGTACTGGTAGAGGGTGGTCGTTTAGGGAGGTGATAGCCAGATTGGTGTATTGGAATGGATGTTAGGGTTTTTGCCCAATGATGGTGGTTTCAATATGTTACCAGCCAGTCTGGACGTGATGATAGTTCTCTTTAGCATGCTGCCTAAATTAAGTTAACTTGAGAAAGTTTTAGATCTTCAATCACCTTATACTGTTAATATATGATCTTATGGAAAATAATATACGCTCTCGCCATCTTTTTGGCAGAAATACGTCTGCATACAACAGAACAACGGTGCGCTAAAACTCGTGAAATGTTCAACGTTGCGCGCTACGGCAAACCCCCCGCAAGGTGATCGCGAGTGTGTCTGCCAACGCATTGGGATTCTACCGCAAAAACTACCAGTTCTGCGGGGAGAGCCTCTTGTCAGGCCAACTGATAATTCAGTTCGGTTCAAGAGAGATCTCGCTCCGAATGGTAATGTCGATGCTGAACGTCTTATCAACAATCATCTCAGTGAGTTACACCAATAATAATAATGATAATAATTACAATAGAGGTTTCGTGCGTTAACCATGCGTCAGTTGTGTGGTAAATGAAAAAGTGTAAAAATTTGACACGGCTGACATAACTACATGTTCACATTGACAAGAGTTGAAATTGCAGTCATTAATCTCTGTTTTGTGAGTTCACTTTTAACTTCTTTTACATTTTTATCATCCTTTATGATACCTTAAATGGCGTATAACAAAATGTATTTTTCTTTTTTATATAATTGAGCCATTCCCAAGGGTCATGTGTCTAGTAGAGTGCTCTCCACTATCGTGTTCCCTTGCCCGGGAAGCAGTTTGTCGAGTCGTAGGGGCACTGGACTCGTAACTGAAAGGTTGTGCGTTCAAATCGGGCTTCTGGTAGCCTTTCCTGCGATGATCCTCCCCAAGTCATTTATCCCTGATTGTTGGAATAAACCCATCTCTGAACCCCTGATTGTTGGAATAAACCCGTCTCTGAACCCCTGATTGTTGGAATAAACCCATCTTTGAACCTCTGATTGTTGGAAAAAACCCATCTTTGAACCTCTAATTGTTGGAAAAAACCCATCTCTAAACTCGATAGACATTTGATATCATCTTTGACGGGTGATATACAAGTGGTGAGGCTATTACGCTGAATAGCTGCCGTAAACATTTGAGAGTCTTTATTGGTGGGTGATATGTCTATAAATGTTGTACTTAACTTTTACCTTCACCTAGTTTTGTATAATTAACGACTGATCACACTACGGTGTAGTTCTTGATGTACAATGTCCTTCCACCATGATACGTATCTCCTCGATCCAGATTTGGGGAAGGCGGCTAAATGTCGCGTTTTGCCTAACAATACTGTCCAGTGCGTCGATGCTATCTATCAAAGTGAGGAGGAATGGCGGTCACATAAAGAACACATTGATGAACTCATCGAACTGTATAAAGGACAGCTGGAGCGCCTCAAGGTGCGCTTTTCTTTCCCCTGTTATTATATCCTTTCCTGTACTTTATCTGTACTATATTTTTCACTTTTCTTATGCGTTTTTCTTACCATCTGCCTTATTATGGCTTATTTTTGTCAAACTTTTATTTGCAAACAAATTTTTTATTTCTGACAGTCCCTAATCGTAAGGTTTTGGTTCGATTTCAGGATATTCGTAAACATCTTAAGGAAATGCGGCCAGTTAAGGTCATAGCCCCAGACCACAGCAGTCCCTCGTCTGACTACCACATCGGTTATCGTGATGCTGGTGGTGTTTGCCACTGCAATAGAGGGTTAGTCTGCCAACTATACTTAAGGAAAAATTTAAGTATAAATTCACAATGTATGACATAAATTAGTGTTAATATGCATGAGTCATAACCAGGCATCCTTTCAGGCTTCAAATTGTAAAGTCTGTGTAACATGTAAGCTCACAACAGTACCATGACTGGATATGATAAATCTTGTCAAAATGTCAGTTGGCATTCTCGGAATGCAGTTTTGCTCTATGCATAAATTAAATTCAACTCAGTTCGTTATTCTCACACCATATTCGTTCTATAGTTTTATTAACGAATATGGCTCGTAGAAACATACTGAAAGGACAAAAAGTATTATTGGGATGAAGAACACTGGCATGTCTAACCGTGCGATCAGTCGTGAGTTGGGCTATGATCGATGTGTTAATGATAGATTGATCACCAAGTATAGAGAGACTGATGATGTAAAAGATCGTGCAAGGTCCGGGAGACCCAACAAAACGAACGAACGCGATGACTGACACTTCGGAAGACTCGTACAAAGACATCATTTTTCCGGTAGTAACGCCTTACAATCCATGTGGTGGATACATGGTCCAATCTTGACAAAAACTGTACGCAATCGGCTGTGGAATCTCAGTTATCGTACCAGATGACCAGTACGAAGCATTCAACTAAAGCGGCTTAAAGACGGGCGAGAAACGAGTGGTGTATTCACCGGCAAAGCTGGAAGCTGTGGAGTTGGAGAAAGGTTCATTTCTCAGACGAGAGTCGCTTTTTTCTGCATGCAATCGAGCGTAGAATTAAAGGTTGGAGTTACATGGAGCAGCTTATGCACAAACTAACATTAGCGAAGGGGTTCCATTTGTCGGAGGGTCCATAATCATCCGGGGTTACATGTCTTGTGACTAAGTTAGACGTCCAAACAATTCGAGGAACACTAACTGGCCAAAGATACTGCAACGAAATGCTCAAAAATGTAGTGGTGCCACATTTCGATGACCGTGTGCTCTATTCACGTCCAGTTTTTATGGATGACAATGCAAAAACCCGCAGATCTCGTGTAGTTATCGAATTTCTACGGGGCAGCGCCATCATCACTCTACCATGGCCAGCAAGACCTGATATCAATCCAATTGAGCACATCCGGGATATGATTAATCAAAAAGTCATCCAGCAAAATCCACCAGGACAAGATCTTGATGAATTAGAGGCTGCACTACACGAGGGATGGCGTACGGTACCCATGGCAGAGATTCAGCACCTAATCTCCTGGATGAGGAGAAGGGTTCTTGCCGTCCTGAATGCTTGTGGACAGTACACGAAACACTGACATTAATGGACATTTTCATGAACAAATTGGGTCCTATTTGAACGTTTTTGTGTATACTCTGCAATATCCACCTTGAGTATTTCTCTGTGCCGAAAAGTTAAATTTCAATGAATGATCACTTTAAGAGAACAAAAAATTCTTGTTAGTAAAATACCACATAAATCCTATATTTGCATGATTTCATAGGTAAAATAAACCAGTAAAAGGCATAATGAAGCACATTAGCATCTAGATGCTAATGGCATTACTACAATGTGACATATATGCAAGAGGTACAGTGAAATATCGGGTGGGGTGGAACTTTTACCCTGATGATATTTACTGAGAATGTTCTTTTGTGCGATTTCCCTGTGATTAAGTCTCATCCAGAGGTATCTCCCAATAGAAGCATTACGTGCGCCCGTTGTCTTCCCTCCCTCCAGGTACCAAGCAGACCGCACGAAGAAGCAGAGACAACGTTTCTTGTCTCGTCTTTCATCGAACTACACAAAACTGGGGGTGAACAGCTTCGATGAATTCAGCAGCGACATCTTCAGTCGACACGGGACGATCAAGGAGCGGAAACAACGACTCAAGACTCTCAAGAAGCAACTGCTGCGATTGGACAAGAAACAGAAGCTCTGCAAAAAGACGGCCAAGAACTGTTTCTCGACCAACTGGGACAGTAAGATTCGGGGACGTTATGTCATGAGTGGTGGTCACGAATTAATTGTGAATTTTCGCAAGATTTTAATTTTCTAAGTCATTGTGAGTCATCATGTTTTAGTGTTTCATTCATCAAATAAACGTGTTTAAATGTTTAAACGTTACATTTCAGGGTTGTGTTGATCAAATAAATGTGTTTGAATGTTTAAAAGTTACGTTTTAGTGTTGTGTTGATCATACAAACGATTTTGAATGTTTAAAAGTTACGTTTCAGTGTTGTGTTGATCAAATAAACGCGTTTGAATGTTTAAAAATTATGTTTCAGTGTCATTTTGAACAAATAAACGTGTTTGATGGTTTTTCAACTATATTTCAGTTTTAATGAAGTACATTCGTCACAATCGGAAGCGATTCAAGCACCCAAATTGCTGGAGGATGGGGTACGAGTGTAACGTTATGGACAATGCCCACTGGCAGACACCGCCTTACTGGACCGGTGAGTATCTTAGAGTTGCACAGGAGTTAGAGTCTTTTATTTAACTCAAATATTTTCTCTAACTACAAATGTGTTCCATGCACCTCCTTGTTACCTAAGATAGCTCGTAACTTACAGTGTAACAATTTCTGATGTTTAGATAATGTTAGGATAATTATTTATTAGTACGGTGGTTAACCCTTAGCACTCTGTTGTCACAGAATTGTATTGCTATAGTAATGTGGTCTACAGATGTCAGTGTGGTAAGGGTTAATAGATGTTCGATTACAAGGTCATCAATGAAACTTGTTTTTCGTGTTTTTCTAATCTGCGCTGTAATATTTTCAGTTATATTTTCGTTATACGTGATCTTACTGTATATACCTATTTTACTTATAATTTATTCATGGTATACCGAGTTCGATTTTTAACCGTATTCCTTGTATGTCTACTTAATCATAGCAACCATAAAGTTGTAAAGTGTCTTTGATAGCCATGTGTTAAAATAAAAGGGCACTATAAATCAATAAAATTTCATTTCATTTCTCATCCGAACAGACATTTGAGCTGTTCTCGCTTATGTTACCCATCCTGAAGAGTACTGAAACGCAGCTGAAATGTTTTCATTGCAGATGGCCCGTTCTGTTTCTGCTCCAACAGCAATAACAACACCTATTGGTGTCTACGTACTATCAACAGCACCCATAACTTCATCTATTGCGAGTTCATCACCAAGTTCATCAGCTACTACGACCTTATGAAGGACCCCTACCAGGTAACTTATCCCACCATTTCTACCCTCACATTACCCTGGTGTTACCACGAAACATTTGGTATATATATATATATATGTATATATTTATATATATATGGTATATCCAGGTTTCACCACCCCTGTAACCCATACTTATCTCAGTGTTATGACCTATCATAAACATTTACTTTGTGACCTATTCCAGTGTTACCACGAAACATTTGGTATTTGCAGGTGTCACCACCCCTGTAACCCATGACTTAGTGTTACGACCTCTTACAAACATGCACTTTATGACCTATTTCAGTGTTACAGTACCCCTCTCCCACAACCACATAATATTCCAGTGACTATATAAACTATTACAGTGTTATAACACTATCCATACCCCATGATCAAACAATACAGTCCAGTGTCAGGACTCCAGTAGAATTGGATAAATGAAATACGCTCGCACCTCAGGGCATCTTTACTTGTAAGAACGAAAAGAAATTTGACCGAACGAAATACTTCAACTTGCTTAAGAACTTTGGCTGGTTTTGGCCACTTTACAACTGTAGCCCATTTACTGTAGTTAACTTGAGGGTGGGTCTACTTCACTCATCACATCAGCCGAATGAAGTGGGACAGAAGAAACTGGCGCGAATTCGCTCCCACATCATGTTTATATCACCCACCTTCCATTCTTTAACTCTGAGTGCCTCCACTACCTCTTCATTACTCCTGATAAAGTATACTTTTGTACGAAAGCGTGTGTGAATTATTCTCTCAGGCTATAAGGTGTTAGCTTTTCTTTTCGTTTTATACAATCTCGCTAACACGGCGTCAAACATGTCTATGTCAGCATCACGAACTGACTAGCATGATTTATCATGGTGGAGCCATTATCGTCGCACGGACGGACGGACGGACAGACGGACGGACAGACGGACTCTCTTCATTTAGACACATACACAAGGCATTTTTTGCCTCAGGTCATATATAAACACCACTTGCCCACACATCAAATTGCGGTGTTGAATTCAATTCAGTCGGTTAATTTCATCACCAGACCTTCCGCTGTCCAACACATTACTTTCATCGCTCTACAATACAACAGTTGTTTCAGTCAACAGTTGTTTCAGTCAACAGTTATTTCAGTCAACAGTTGTTTGAGCTATTTCTCTCGCGTTTCCAGCTACAAAACGCGGTCCACGACCTCAACTACGGCGTCCTGCAGCAGCTTCACGAACGTCTTGTAACGATTCGCAGATGTCACGGTGCCAGACAATGCAATCTCCTCAACACCAGTAAAGACAGTACGGATCGTTTCTCTATATCTTCATCCACATCCACATCCACATTCTTTATCCAACTACGCCCCAGAATAGCTCACTTTTATAAGTTAACCCATGTACCGCTGTATAGTTTTATCTGACATGTATTCAGCAAGGATATTTCCGCATTTCGCTCACCGAGGGTTAACTACGAAATATGCGAAGGTAACCCCTTTTTAGATGCTCCGATATACTCAAGATTAACACAGGCTTCTATGGATCATGTATGCATTGTCGGGCGCAGTGAACGGTGCAGAAGTAGCACACACAAAGATTAATCACCGTTTATAACTACTTACGGCAGTTAACTGAGTCCAGTCAGTCCACTTGTGTCATCATCATCTCAACATATTCCTTCCTCAGATCGTCCTTATATACGCGTTACGTAGTGAAACAAAAGCTAACGAGCTCAGAGCCAACCGAGTGGATGTAGTCTCAGATCTAACGGCCGAATATCACCAGTTGATAAGGCCAGTTCAGCATGGCTCTTTACGTGCATTTTCTGTTTCAATCTACGCAACTTTTCGCTTTTTCAGAGATCAAAAGGAAGAAGGGTTGGCGTCAGAGGCAGTCCAGTAACCGTCGGTGAGTGACGTTCGTCTTACCTCGCGTGTGTGAGGCTCGCTGAGCCGCTCTAATCCAATGTGGCCCGTTGTTCGTCCGTCTATCTGTTTGTCTTGTCTTCTTTCGGAAGTTTGAATACCCATTCAAAGAATAACACGGTTGAAGTATAATGGAGTTGTGCCTGGATGTAGTCATGGGGTAATGCCATCTGAGCATAACATAGCCGAGCATAATGTGATTGAAGTATAACATGATGGTAGCATAACATGATCATAGCATGACATGATTTATTTATTTTTTTTATTTATTTATAGGCTGACTAGTAATCGTTGTGGAGGCCAATTTCATTTATGACCCTTTACAAAGCTAGCCTATGTGGTTAATACGACAATTTGATTAGCCTCACTTATATAAGGGGTGGGGGAAAAACACCTAATGTGAAAAACCCACCTGGGCAGACAATTGACCCTTTTCCATTCACGCCACCAGTTCCAAATGTCTACATACGAGCTACATTTGCGCACACTCCGCTAAGTCTATGGAACGTCAATGGTTATTTACAATGACATGATGACATAGCGGAGAGGTAAGCAACATAGAGATCGTATATAGAACATCTGAAGCACAGCAAACGTCAGAGGGAAAAAGCCCTAGCAGAACCACACTGCAAGGGCTACCCAGACCCCTATGGGCAATGGGGTTTAAGGCGTTTTCAGCCCGAAAAACGCCACAGTTAGTATACTGGTTAGAGCGGGATTTGAACCAGATTCAAAGTCAAGCGCTCTAACCACTACGCCAGCTGCCCCCCCTCCCCGGTATACCACAATGAAAGGTTTAGATCCCACGAGTGTAGTCATCGGTCTGTTAAAAACAACACGACGGATATTACCTTGTCGCGTACTGAAGAGAATGTACATGTTTCCCCCCGAGAAATCATACGCAAAGTTCACCAGCACCTACAAAAACAAAAAAATCATCACCCATCCAGCTACCTGTCACCTTCAGTGTAGTCTGCCTGGAATTTGAGACAGATTTTGACGTTCATGCAGGTGTTCAGCGCGATGTTAAGTTTAATTCGAACGAGAAAGTAGTTAAAAGAGTTAAGAGACTTATGCAGAGGACTTACGAGGCATAAAACATCTCTAGAATGACCAGTTTCACTAGATAACAAGAGATAAGTAATAAAGAGTTGACAGTAATAACTAATGAAGCCCGAAGATCATGTCACAAATAAAAAAATTGACATATTCAAAGGAATAAAATTGAATAAATGTAAAATACAAGATCCATAAAAAATTTATCTAGTAGACTTGAAGAGGATAAAATAAACCAACTGCGAAATTGTGTAGATTGCTTCGATGAAATTAATGGCATGATACATAGCCTGATGTATTCGGGACTTGCATCGAAAGAAGGCATGGGGTACAGCATCGTGATTGCTTCCCCTGTTACTGACGACAGCAACCTCATACTTCCGTCCTGCCAAAATCGTTACACAGAGTACGACAATTAGAGTGGTATGAAATAGAGAAAATGAAAAAACGTGGTGACTTGATATTCCAGAACATGAAAGAGATCTGTAATAGGAAACAGACCTTCTTTTTTGACATCCAATTACATGGTGACGTAATACTCCAGGGCTCACAGATGCCGTACCTCTGGTGGTGACTACCTCTGGGCAGCTCACTAAGCTTTGTTTATTCGTGGTAATGGTCATTGTCTGCTTGCTAAGTCTCCGCTGACGTCTAATTACGTGAGATGATGAGGTCGCAGAAAAATAGCGCCAAGAGATACAGAGTTATCAATATTCAAAATATGGCCATTACAGCGAGAAAACTCGATGCATAACCATGGCTACCCAGAATGCCTCCATGGGCAGACGAAGTTTATGATGCTTTTATCCCTAAAACACCTTCATGAACCAGCTAGATCCGAGAGAACTCAACCAACCGTCCATTGATGAAGGATGGAGTCTACGCAAAAAGAATGTTATTATGAAAGCAAATATTCTATATAACTATGAACAATTAAGCATTTACTATTACTATTCACTTACATCAAGACTATAAGCCATATACAGTTCGCTAGTCTAGTCTAAACGGACACTTTAACATAGCCGTTACTGTGTAGGTCAAAGAAGATACTTTGCTGTTTGTAATATAGGACTGTCAATTATGGGACTTGATTCGTGAGAAGGGAGGTTATTGGGGGAACTGGAAGTGAAACAGAAAAAGCGTGTTTTCAAGGATGGGAGTGAGCAGTGAGCACATGGTGGCAGTGAAGAGGAAGGATGAGTTATAAAAGTCTTACAGTTAAAAAAAAAGAAGACAAAAGAAATGAGGTATAGGTAATTAACAGGTAGGTT
>WURV02210843.1:0-11033 GCA_011762755.2 Epimenia babai
AGTTTTCTGCGTATCGCGAAGTCTTCCATGAACCCCGAGAGTCACGGTGGTTGCTGAGATTTTCAGTTTTCTGCGTACCCCGAAGCCTTCCATGAACCCCGAGAGTCACTATATCCACGGACTTTTGTCAGCGTATCCTAATTTTAACACAACCAATAAATGGTCGGTGTACAGTGGAGCCTGTTAAACAATGCATGCGAGGGACTTCTGGTCAAAGGGCCAAATACGGTTCAGGATATGTAGGAATTGCTTGAACACATTACGTACGTTCCTCTGTGTCCAACAGCTACGTGTACGTATTCCTGTATTGCCTAGCCTTTTGCTACAGGTATGCATACATGCAACCATTACTCAGTCGAGCTATGTAAACACTAATAAAAAAATCTATCATAATTATGATTTATTTCGTCGGCACTGAGGTTCTTTCACTGAGGTCTCTAAAGCATTCATAACAATTTCACTGGCCAGACCATTTGGTAGTACAAAGTTATGTTATATAGTGTGTGACGTAGTGTGTGGCATAGTGCATTATGTAGTGTGCAATGTAGTGTAGTGTGTGGTGTAGTGTGTTATGTAATGTGTAATGTAGTGTGTGATGTAGTGTGTGATGTAGTGTATGATGTAGTGTGTAATGTAGCGTGTGATGTAGTGTGTGATGTAGCGTGTGATGTAGTGTGTGATGTAGTGTGTAATGTAGCGTGTGATGTAGCGTGTGATGTAGTGTGTAATGTAGCGTGTGATGTAGCGTGTGATGTAGCGTGTGATGTAGCGTGTAATGTAGCGTGTGATGTAGTGTGTGATGTAGTGTGTGATGTAGCGTGTGATGTAGCGTGTGATGTAGCGCGTGATGTAGCGCGTGATGTAGCGTGTGATGTAGTTTGTGATGTAGTGTGTAATGAATTTAGATAATATAAATGACATATTGAGGAGCTTGTTGCTGGGCATATTGACCTATGCGATGTTCTATTTCTAGCCCCCAGTTGCATACATAAATATGCTGTTTGCGAACGTACATTAACTGATAACGAACAGAACTGATCATCAACAAAAATTCACAGTGGTTGATGTAGACACGCTTTTCTCCGAGTCTGGTTGTCCCGCGATGTTCTCTTATTTCACTTTAATGCGTCTTGTGCTCAAAAAGAAGAAGTGATACCGCATATTGTGATGTGTTTATAGTTACATTTATTAATAAGGTGTCTTAAATAGTGTCGTTCATTGTATTAAATCGCGTGATGTCATGTTTGCGCTTGGAAAATGTGGCGGCCGTCGACTGATGCTGGAATCAGCGCAGTTACCGGAATACCTTGGTTAAAAAACAGTTATAACCACCGTAAAATATCCGTAATAGAGCGACGATACGACTACCGTAAAGTACCTGTAATAGAGCGATGATACGACTACCGTAAATACCTTTATTAGAGCGACGATGCGACTGGCGTAAATACCTTTATTAGAACTACGATACGACTACCGTAAATACCTTTATTAGAACGACGATACGACTACCGTAAATATCTTTATTAGACCGACCATACGACTACTGTAAATACCTTTATTAGAACGACGATACGACTAGCGTAAATACCTTTATTAGATCGACCATAGGACTACCGTAAATACCTTTATTAGAATGACGATACGACTACCGTAAATATCTTTATTAGACTGACCATAGGACTACCGTAAATACCTTTATTAGTACGACGATTTTTAGATTTTTTTATGTGGATTTCTCGCCCTTTTCTTGTTTTTAATTCATAATGTATTTACGATGTATTTATTTCTTGATATTTTTCATATTTTGATATTTCGACTTTTTATACATTTTAGTAAACATTCAATGATATGAAGCCTCGGAATTTTTATCAACTTCCTGCATCGTAAATTATATTACACAATACCTCAGACACCGAATTAAGGGGTGTGCAACACTATGATAGTGTTTTTAATAATTTTAATATTTCTCCGTGTCGATAAATTAGGCCTGTGCGAAGTTAAAGAACTACGGTAGTTGATGATTTGACGTCTATCGTACTTAACCCTTTTTATATTATCTCCCTTTAGAGTTTTTAGGTCGTGTCTTAGTTTAGTGGTATTTCAATGACGGAGATGTTGTTTGCTTTGTTATAGTCGAATACTTTTTGTTAGGAATTTTTATAATAAATTTCCATGATTATTTCTTCATTACTCGTGACTTAGATCATTTATTTCTTCCACCAAGAGGGTCATTCGGCGATGCGCTCAATGTAATTCACATTCAAAATATATCGGCATATAAAACCAAGCGACTTATCTCGCCGTCTACAAATGACGACAATTTCGGTCGCTATTCACTTCGGATACCTCGTAAAATGGTCGCGGAATGCGGGAGATAACTCTGCTCATTATTAGTAATTGTCTCGTTATTGCCCCTCCGTAATTGTCGGCGGTCAGCAATTTAGTGTATTATCTCTGTGTGTCTGAGCGTAGAATGAAGCGATTTATTGACCAAGCCACTTTCAGTCCATTTAATCCTATCCACTCTTCATTCAATCAGTCAAAGAGGTTTGATTTTGCTCGTGTCTGTCTGTCTGTTTTCTGTCCGTAAGCTGATTCGCATGGAATTTTCTGGTCAGGTACTAAATGGACCAATGGTAATGTGGTGGACATCGGGACTCTTTGGATCCAGGAGCTTTAAGATTATACATTACTTTGAAGGCATATTCGGACTTCGCAGTAGCAGCAGCAGGATGAAGAGCCGTCGTCTCAGTAGCCGTTATGACTTCAGTCCTGCCTACTCCTTGCCCATCTCTCTACTGTGACCTCACCACATCGTGTCTGTATCTTTGTTAATCTCCCTTCTGTTTTTCCAATGCTTAGTTTTCCGTTACAAAAATTTACGTTATCGCCGCACTCTGTAGTTGCCTTTCAGTATATATCGTGTCCACCCCCTACTCGTTGCACTATATGAATGTTTCTTGGATAGCAAGCTCACTGCGGAGATATGTATCACAAGCTTTCGAATATTAGAAAATTCTTCATCAGGTAAATTATGAAGAGTTCACCTGATGAAGAATCTTCTAACATTCGAAAGCTTATGATCTATATCTCCGCAGTGAGCCATAAAGGTGTTACCACTTTTATTTGCTAATATTGGAACTGACACGACTACCACAATCAGTTCTTGGATACGAAGGATTGTGTAAATGCTGTTCTTCGTTGGTCTAATATCTCCCCGCGATCGCTCTAGTTCCGACTTCGATCTTACGCTGTTATCGTCCTATCTTTGATCTTGCTCTTTCATAATCGTATACCTGTAACTATTATGCTTTTTATTTGAGTTTTCTTTGTGAGTGCCCTCTGGTTTTATTGACTATATCTAGTGTGTTCGCGCCCAGGTATACTTGATATACGAAAGCTTCGATCTAGAAGATTGTTCAAGAAGGTTGCTGATTATTAGATGTACGTACGAAGTCTACCAATTAATTGAAGACAGTTGATGAATCACGATTTTTGACAAGTATTAATGAAAATGTATGCGTCAGGCGAGATAGCCTGCTATCATCAAACTAAATCCATTGTGTTCCTATCGAATATCACTAAGCAATCTCTTTGTAATCTGTCAAATGATCCTCACAGTATATTTGAGACACAAGGATCGTACGTATTTTATTATAGTTACGACGTCCTTAATTATCAAAGCATCTTGGTTGATGTCACATACGGTCACATGATACCATAAGACGTCACACAAATTAATAAGAAAGCAAATAACCCGTCCGATTTGAACTGCGGTTATGTTCTCTCACCCACACGATCTGTCATCCACACGACATAGAATCGTGTGACCCTGTATAACACAAGCGTTCTCTATCTCGTACATACACGGTATCACATACATTCTTTGGGGTGACATTTCAAATATGTAATTAAAGGAACACAAGATGATTAAAATGGAGTTTGTACCATTTAATTCTCTTGAGTTCAACTTGAGTAATAAAACATCTTATATGTCGAAGTATCAGCTTGCATTTCGTCAGCACGATTACGCACTCAGAACGCCTCCACGTGGTTTGAAGGCGTATCGTTGATGTCACAGGCAAGACGTGCGATGTTTTGCATTTGACGTAGCACGTTTTTAACCTCCAAGTTCCAGCCACCTTACGTTGAGAAGACAAGCGTTGGATTTTTCGATTACAGAAATTTTGACTAATATTCATACTTTACCAATTCGGCGATGTCTCTATGGCCTTATCGTGTAAGCTTTAGATTCTTTGATGCAATAACACTAATGCAACCCATTTGCTACACGGATTATCAATTTTTCTCAACTTCTAAAACTCCAATGTATGTTGCTTACAAGCATTATCATTTCAAATGTCTGTGATTCCTCATGCCAGTTACTCCTGAAAGCAATCGCCTTAATTGTCGGTTGTTCAAATGTACTTTACTCCAAATAAGTCTTTCACTTCGAGTGTCAAATAATCATCTCCATTTTCAATTACTTCGATGTCAGTTTTTCCTGAGACCTCAATTAAATCACTCCATTCGTCAGCTACTTTGAATGTTAGATACTCTGTCACCCTTAACGTCAGTAAATCCCCTTTTCAGTCAGCAACAATGTCAGTTACACGAAGAGACACATACGCCGAATGTCAGTTTCACCGAGAGACACATGCGTTCAATGTCAGTTACTCCTAGCATCAGTGGATCCCCACGTCAGTTACAAAAGGCTGTCAAAACGACTAATCTAGTCTGACAGACGACCACTGTGACATGAACGTTCTAATTACTGTCCCAAAACGTGATTGTTTCATCATTCCAAGAGTCCGTTACACCGAGCGAGATGCGGCGACGCACCGAAAATCTTAGGCACAAATATCGCTTCTTTGACCTCGTTTTAGTCGACGTATTCCTCCTGAAAAAACACCAGTTATACATATTATATGGATTCTTTACTTCTTCTATTTGACGAAGATATGTGTATATTGTTTTCAACTCAGCGAATATCAGTATACAAGAAAACACCGAAGACAATAATTATAGTAGGGACATGTACGAGTATGCCATGTGTGGCTGCGACGATGTAAGAATTATTTCAAAGATACCCTTAGGTTTGTCCTAAGACGTCACGCCGTGATGGAGAACAAGGCAAACGATTACATAACCACATTTGGGTATACATTCTTGAAGCTACAAGCTGCTCAGATTAAAATGGCGGATTAATAAATTGGAATAAAAATTTTATTAATGTTAAGGTATTTGTCAAGCTTCAAAAATACATTCGGACAAATGCGAGTACGACAGGTTACTTAAATCGTTACAATATTTGTTGTTGTCAGTTCACCTCGCACGATCCGTATTGCCAAATTTCTTCCGCACTCGGTTCTCTGTACGAGAAAGTGACAGAGTTATAGAACTTTCCGCTTGACACGACCCGAATGACGGTGTTGTTGCAGCCTATGGGGATGCCGCTAGACGCTGAAACGTCAGTGTCGTTATCTTAGTCCACCGTTAACAGGGGTAACGTTCTGGTTTCTAAATAACGACAAAGAAAAAATCTTTTGCTCTGGTGATTGACACCCAAATGACCGATTTCGTGTCCTTGCAACTCGCATAGCACCGGTCCTCCCGATTTCGAGATTTTGACGGCGCCAGCGGTGTAGCGCTTAGAAGCGCTGCCTTTCATGCGAGAGGTTGCAAGTTCGAACCAGCATAAACCAGGTATTTTTTCCCGCGCCTTCCACAATAGGAAATGTGCAAGATTTTCGTGCTTGAATATTGAGAAAGATTTGTCGTGGAATGGCTTATATTAAAAATATCTTAGGGATGTAACGGGCCAATGTTGTACGTGCGACTGACATTTAATTATAATGTAGCAGACTTTGGACTGAGGCAATGATTTCTTCTTCGTATTTGTGTGTTAATGTTCTTACTTAAGGTAATAATTAACGATATACCGTCATATCTGCCCATAAAATATACTCCGACTATACTGGAGCGGTAGTAGAAGTGCGGCTCTTAATGCCTCCCCACAATTGCGCAATCCGCACAATTGGGAGTTATTACCACGCCCTCCAGACAAATAATCAAGATTCTAGTGCTTGAATTGCGACAAAAATATTTCGTTTTTTTTTTGTAAATTTTATAATGACGAAATCGCTTATCTGAGTGCGACTGGCATTTACTTCTATTAGTGAAATGGAACAAAAGTTCGTTTTTTTTCTCTAACTAACGCAATATTAATGAATAGAACGGCGTCTATTCGATGTGGCATATCACGTAAGTAACGACATATTTCTAGCAAAAAGCTCCGGCGTGGCTTTATTGGACCAATTCCTGAACGTGTTTATTGAAAACAATGTAATGACTTCCTGAACGTGTTTATTGAAAACAATGTAATGAATTCATGCGGTTTGCTACTGTGAATCGAGACGCTGTCTGGGCACGTACCGGCTTTCGTGCTCTGCCCGCAAAATTTCACCAGACTCGGCATGTAATCTGGGTCGAGGCCGTTTCCGCCGAGAAGTTGCACGTAGTCCTCATTGCGGTTACATTGCGCCGACAGCTACAACGAATTACAGCCTTTAATCCTTATCCATTAACATCGATGCAAGAGAGAGAGTGACATTCTTTCATTGGTCTTACAAGCCACCGTCTACGCTTGTTTCAGAGGCATCGACATGAGTGAACCCCGAGGCGTGTGCTCCATGGTCGATACTGACAGACAGAGGCTTACCACAATGAAGATTACATGCGAAATATCTCTTAACCAGATAAAGAACAAATGATGAAAAGAGTAGGGGAAGCCGTGGTCAATAGCAACACGGGAAAATTGTAGGTAAAATATAAGTCGAAAAATGTGACGCATTTTCGACTGAGACGAGATATCAAGTTTTAATGTTAACCTCAGTTAGTCGAAAGGGCGTTACCTTTGTTTTGTCAAATCGTAACAAAGATATGTCTTTAAAGTTATGGTATATATAGTATATATTGCGTCTTGTTATAGTTGCAGAACGACGGTGCGTTCTGTGCGCTTTGGTCCCACCCTCGGACTCTATCGGATGTATATAATCATATATACATTTCAATAAGTCACAATTTACCCTGCCGAGTGCTACCCAGACCCACATGACTGGGTCAAACGTGCAAAAAATAACATATAGTTATATAATTTAAATTCGTTAATCTCTCATTTTTCTGACATGCTTTGTTCAAGAGAGGAATAGTATGTTAGCCATAAATACAACAGCGAACAATATCTAATGTCAGTATTTAAGCTATACGGCTTTTTTCTCAACAATACAGCATTGTTACGAATGATCCCGGTTTCCCCTACCGAGTTTGTATACCTCTGGGTTGTGGAAAAGCCGAATATTATATCATGTCCCCGATCGTCCACTAATACAATACCGCGGAGGGGCATCTTAGCGCAAGCCGATTTGAGCGATTTCATATTTATTTTGGTACAAAGATTAGCCCCTGCATAAAATTTTTTTATTTATTTATAGGCTGACTATCGAAGTAATCGTTGTGTAGGCCAATTCCATTTATGACCCTTTACAAAGCTAGCGCATGTGGTTAACACGACAATTTGATTAGCCTCACTTATAAGGCGTGGGGGAAAACACCTAATGTGAAAACCCATCGAGTCTGGGCAGACAATTGACCTTTTTCCATTCACGCTACGGTTTCCAGATGTCTACATACGAGCTACATATGTCGCACACTCCGCTATGAAATTATTTACGTATGAATAATGGGTTGGAATTATCCGTTGTGCAAGCCTTTTATAAAGCTGGCGTCTGTAGTTAACAATGCAAGAAGCTGTTAGGTAACTAGGTTGCAAGAGACCTACGCAGAACCGTCATAAGCAGACCTAGTATAAAGTTTATCGGCATGTCAACGAAATTATACCACCACAAGAAACTACAGACGTAAAAAATCATATTCTTGAAAGCGTTAGTGCGAACCTCGTTTGTAAGTTGTAAGTGCTTATTGATTGGCGTTACACCCACGTCAACGGAGAGCAAACGCAGTTTTTCGGGATGATGTATCGACATGGAGCAATTGATACGCCTACCGAAGTTCCGTATTGTATACAGACCTTCAGTGTATGTGGATATCACGTTGCAGGCTGAAAGTTAAATGCGATTAAATTATTGATCACAAAACGAATAACTGCTAAACATAAGAAGATAAAAGTCGTTAAGCGCATTGCCAGTTTAACGTCGAACCAATTCATTAAACGTTTCATCTTGTGCTCCACAAGTTTTCCGTCGGTTAATTAACTACCATGAATTGACTATTTGAGCTACGATGGACGTTCTAAGTGAATATGGTGACTTTTATTGAATCTGGTGACGAAATCGCCGTCGTGCATACCTCCATGTCTGCACCCACACTTGACATTTATCTCTTCAAACCAGCAGTCCCGAATAGCAAATAACAGCCTACGCATGTTAAGGCGCGGCTGAATTTGATAGGCGATGATAGAAACGAGGGAGCCGAGTGACAACGTGGCGAGAAACAGGGTCATGAGTACCGGATAAGGCCACGTCAGAAGGGCAAAGCTCTGATATAACTCGACACTACCTTAGTTTCGTACGCTGACCTCGTTTGGAGCACTTTGACTTCAAAATGATCACAGCTTGGCTACAACATTCCACCCACTAACTCATGCGCCACTTGAAGAATTACTATGTATTGTAATAGTAAATCGGTTAATAGTTCTAGTTAGGCACTAACCTTGATGGTGCTACTTTAAGACTAACATTAATTGCTTTAGTTAGCACTAACGCTGATGGTGCTACTTCAGGACTAACATTAATGGTTTTAATTTGGAACTAACGTTCATTGTGTTACTATTGGACTAACCCTGATTGTTATATTTTATCGTTAATGTTGATGATTTTAGATTTGCACTAACGTTGATGGTTTTGAGTCATTCGAACAGTGACCCGAAATCCTTGGCCTGGCTTTGGAATAAAGAATTGAATAAGCACCGCGTTTTGTTCCGATATAAGGACAGACCGCGGCTTCTGGTCGCCGCAGTACATGCGTATTCGATCGTCAATAGGCTGACTGTGGTCATAGAAACCTGGAAAATACTCGCCGTTCAACATCCACCCATCCACCACCTGTAACAACACCACTGTTGTTGAAAAGAGATAACACAGACATATTCATTCACGTTATGGATCAGTCAGTATACCATTGTTGCGCGCGCCAATGACACATTCAGTACTCCAGAATGCACTTCCGACATCATGGGAATACGGACGGATGCATTTAGCAACGTCCACTCTCCCTGAAGTGACGTACATAATCATCGCTGTCCATCGAAGTACATATTTAATAGCTGTCACGACAATTGTATCAGCGTTTGTAACGTTTTCATTTACAAGGTATAGAACCATTAAGTATCTTCAATATAGTCACATCTATTGCGTATACTCGGCATGACAGTCTTGGGTCTACGAACTCAGTCGTCTGAACGCCAGAGACGTCAAATACCCAAAATCTTTCTTGTAGATTTTCGGATTCCCAGATTTCTATCGGTTGTTTTGATTTACCGTATATACTCGCCTATAAGACGGTTTTTGAAGACAGAATTTCAATCCTTAAAGTCTACCCCCCGTCTTACAGGCGGGTTAATAAAAATTATAGGCGGGTCAAGACCAAAACAACGATTTCGTCGGCCAAAGTTGGGGGGGGGGGGTCGACTTATAGGCGGATCGACTTACAGGGGAGTATATACGGTATGTCATCTCACTTTACTCTTTTTCCAAAAAAGACCAGTTTTTCTCAGGACGAAGCGTGATGTAGGGTATAAGAGGGAATGGTAAAGTACAGTATTTACAGACCGCAAGTATCAGCCAATGAGACTGTCAGATACGGTTTACAATAAATTTTATCGTTGCTGTTCCGCGCAGTGACGCTACCTTCGACACTCGCATATAGCAAGCTAAAGATAATGGCGAACATTATTTCAGATGGTGTAGTCTAGCGATCGGGTATAAACGATTTGCTGAGGATTACCACAGTAAAAACCCTAAACCGATAGACGGTTTTCTTTTGGTTACGAGTCTTAGCTAGCAGTGGGTTGATTACCAGGGTAATGGTTGTGTCAGCCATTCATGGCCCTTTACAATGCTAGCCTATGTGGTTAACATGACGAACGAATTCACTTCAGCTATAAGGGTGGGAAAAAACACCTACTGTGAAAAACCCACCGAGTCTGGACAGACATTTAACCTACTTCCGTTTACGCCGCTGGTGCCAAACATCTACAAGCGGGCTACGTATACCGCGCTCTCCGCTAAATCAGTGGGATGACGACATTGCGGGGAGGTAAGTGACATCGATACCGTCCATAGAGCATCTGAAGCTTAGCTACGTCAGATAGAAAAAGTCCTCACAGGAACACACTACGAGGGTTACCCAGACTCCCATGGGGTTTAGGGCGCTTTCTGCCCGAAAAAACGCCACATATAGTCTACAGATTAGAGCGGGAATTGAACCAGGTACCTCTGGATTCAAAGTTCAATGTTCTAACCACTACGCATAGCCCCCACCCCCTGGCGAGCGCGCTTACTATACGACTATCAGCTTCACAAAATCAATGACGGATTAAAACGATACGCTTCCCAAGTGTTCCTAACGTCGGCTCCAGTGGTTAGAAGCGTTGACTTTCATTCAAGAGGGTACGAGTTCGAACCAGCATAACCCAGGGATTTTTTGCCGCTCCTTCCGCAATAGGAAATGAGCAAGATTTTCGCGCTTGAATATAGGGAAAGATTGGACCGTGAAATGGGTTATTATAAAAAATATTTTAGGGATGTAACAGGGCAATGTTGTACGTGCGACTGACATTTAATAGAGTACTCAAGTAGTGACGTCACGTTGTCATAAAACGTCTTCTAAAAAATAGTCAAGATGGCTCATGTAATTCTTCGCCAACGAGAAATCTATTTCAACGTGGCGAAAATCACTTCAAATCGGGACATATAGAGTCTTTTTATTACCATGAAGGTGTTATCGTCAAGTTA
>WURV02210854.1:0-11032 GCA_011762755.2 Epimenia babai
AGACTGTCCAAAGGTATTAAGAAAACAACAGGTGGTCAGAAAAATATAACAAGCAGACAAGTGGTAGGAACAAAGGAAGGTACACAAGGTGGATAAATAAGAAATATAATGAAATGAAATTTTATTAATGTATAGTTTTTACTTACATAAAATCATTTAAATGTCCATTATTGAATTTTCATCTTAGGAAGTGTAACGTGTAATTTTTTATTCGTGTGTTCTAAAAAACATTCTAGTTGCGATTTTACTGGCAGAGACACCTACGTCTGTATCTTCTAGGGACATGAGACAGTCAGCCATGATACGGTAGGCTTCTGAATTGTTGACATCACTCTCGATAGCTTTAGTCGCATTCTCTTTACATTTGACATCTGCATTCTCGTCAAAACTACAATTGCCATCGAAGGTATCATTGTCTCAGACATCACAGTAAAAGCTATTAAATAATTTTACACAATCCACTGGCTTGATATATTATTGATATGAACCATTTTATGGTAACCCTAGGTCATGTACAAACCTGATGACCACGTAATGACGTGTAAAAAAACATCGTGTTTGGAACAAGATATGATTACATGATATTGTCATATAAAATGATCATAGAGGGAGTACCATGTATAGTATTATTACCTGATATGGTCATATAAAATGATCAATAGAGGGCGTACCATGTATAGTATTATTACATAAGGTTATAAAATGATCAATAGAGGGCGTACCATGTATAGTATTATTACCTGATATGGTCATATAAAATGATCAATATTGTGCGTACCATGTATTATTTATTTCATTTATTTATAGGCTGACTACCGAAGTAATCGTTGTGGTTAACACGACAATTTGATTAGCCTCACTTAAAAGGGGTGGCGGAAAACACCTAATGTGAAAAACCCACTCAGAGGGAAAAAGTCCTAACAGAACCCTACTGCAAGGGCTACCCAGACCCCATGGGCAATGGGGTTTAAGGCGCTTACAGCCCGAAAAACGCCACAGTTAGTATACTGGTCAGAGCGGGATTCAAACCAAGGACCCCTGGATTCAAAGTCAAGCGCTCTAACCACTATGCCAGCTGCCCCCGCGTTCCATGAATAGTATGATTGCATGATAAGGTCATACATATAAAATGATCAATAGAGGGCATACCATGTATAGTATGATTACATGATGTAGTCATAAATGATCAATACAGGGTGTACAATGTATAGTATGATCAGAGAGTTAATGGTGGTTATAACCTATATGTAACAAGAAATAGAAGTTAGTACCTTTTTAAGACTAATAGTGGTTTACAATTGTCTGATTAATCGGATCTGACTCCCGCCTCTGTGTAGCATTCCACTCGGAAGGTCATTCACACCATCTGTCTGGCACCCCCGCTTTTGCGTTACTTTCACACATGACACGTTCGTCACGCGATATGATGTAGTTAACAATAATGGCTGATCACCATAGCGACTCGAGCGACGAAGACATGTCAAATTAGCTGGCTGTGAGTGCCGCGACTATAGTCGTGGAAAGTCTCTCTCAAAAAATAAGCAGTCAGTTTGTATTAAAAAGTATTTAAAAAGATGGAGCATAGCGAATAAAAAGTTCAATTTTTTCGTCCGATGATTTTAAATCCAATTTAGGGGCCATCTTGTAACCAAGTAAAACAGGACAGGATATGGCTAGGGTCACCTGCTTGACACTATTCGTTCATTGGTTGAAGCTCCCGCTCCCGCTTCCGAAATTCAAAACGCTTCCGTTTTTCGTGTATAATCGGAGGCGGGAGTCGGAGGTTTGAACTGCTTCGGAAAAATTGGATGATGTAAATGCACTATAACAAAAAATTTTCAGACGAGTTTTGCAGACACAATGAAAGATTTATTAGATAAATGTGGCTACCCCACCATATGCCATACCCCATATGGTACGTTCATATGGTACAGGGAGTGATGCTCTTTATATTAAATAGTCATAGGGTACAGGTAACAGTGGTCTTACTCTATATGGTAGCATAACAGGGTATCGTTACTGCTGGTTGTCACCATATAAGGTATGATGATAGGGTATAGTTATAAAACATACCATAAATCCGTGAGGTAGAGTTCAGCTAGTGAGCAGTATGCCGTAGAGATATCAGTATCAGTAACTTGCATTTCTGGGTCACGAGCTGGGTCATCCTGGATCAATAGCACCAATAGGCAGTCAAAGATTATATCCCCATCATCGCATGTAAGCAATAACTTTATTGAGATGCAAAATTTTTTTGAGTATGTTCAAGCAGTGATGTTACAAGATGATCCTGAGGTAGCAAAGAGATCAATTATTAAGAAATTAAAATGCATACATCACTGAAAAAATAAAAGGCGAGATTTGGATCGATGTCATCAATGTCTTCAGTGCGATGTAATGGATGTTATCAGTACCTATGTCGTCGATGTCTTCAGTGCTATGTCGTCGATGTCTTCAGTGCTATGTCGTCGATGTCTTCAGTGCTATGTCGTCGATGTCTTCACTGCTTGTCGTCGATGTCTTCACTGCTATGTCATCGATGTCTTCAGTGCTATGTCGTCGATGTCTTCAGTGCTATGTCGTCGATGTCTTCAGAGCTATGTCGTCGATGTCTTCACTGCTCTGTCGTCGATGTCTTCACTGCTCTGTCGTCGATGTCTTCAGTGCTATGTCGTCGATGTCTTCAGTGCTATGTCATCGATGTCTTCAGTGCTATGTTGTCGATGTCATCAGTGCCATGTCGTCGATGTCTTCAGTGCTATGTCATCGATGTCTTCAGTGCTATGTTGTCGATGTCATCAGTGCTATGTCATCGATGTCTTCAGTGCTATGTCATCGATGTCTTCAGTGCTATGTCATCGATGTCTTCAGTGCCCTGTCGTCGATGTCTTTAGTGCTATGTTATAGATGTTTCCAGTGGTATATCATCAATGTTTTCAGTAATGTCATCGATGTTTTCAATATGTCATCAATGTTTTCAGTGATATCCTCGACGTAAATAAAGTCAACAGACAAAATATGAAAGGTCAAGTGATTTGAGCATGGATACAACATAAAAACACAATTAGTTCTGGCTGAGATTTGAAATGCTCCATTTTTTGGATTTTCTACCAACTGAGCTATCTCATTCCCGTTAAATTTTCACCTAAACAACCTGAATTCTGCAGTCTATCACCTATTGTCAATTTCTTTGGTGGTCATACTTATTCTGCTGAATTTTATTTCGCATTCATGTTGATTTCCCAACAATTTTCTTTTGTCAATATTTCTTTGCTATCCTTGCCATTGAATTACCTAACCTAGCTTCACATAAGATGTATACTATACATGTATATAACTGCAGATCATAGAGGACTATAAGTAGAGTAATAATCACATAACAAGCATAGGCCATTAAGAGTTTATATCAGGCAAAGTGTGTCAGGCAAAGCGTGTATCAGACAAAATGCATATCAGGCAAAGTGTATATCACGCAAAGTGTATATGAGGCCAAGGGTATATCAGGCAAAGTGTGTATCAGGTAAAGTGTATATCAGGCAAAGTGTGTATCAGGTAAAGTGTATATCAGGCAAAGTGTGTATCAGGTAGTGTATATTAGGCAAAGTATGTATCAGAGAGTGTCTATCAGGCAAAGTGTATATGACGCAAACTGTGTAACTGTGTAACATCTCTGCTAAGTACTGTCTATTTTATTCCACATCTCATGTTCAGTATAAATAAATAAGAACCAAAATAACCAGGATAAGTAGTCAATATCACTGTACTAGAAACAGGCAGAAACAGGTAGAATCTGATGTAAAGAGAAACGCAAGACGGGGCCACTCATACTCACCGGTGCATTTACTGCATTGTCGTGTTTGCGCTTCAGAAGGATGTCCAGACCTTTCTGAAAGTTGGCCACAGCTTCATGACCCTGGTGAAGCTGGCCCAAATACATGTATTTCATGTGGCCAATATCCGGGCTCAATGACACAGCTCTCGTGAAAAGCTGTAAGAAGCCGATGAGGAAAAATTAGTTATTGCCACAGTTTTGCAAGAAAAATATTTTATCCTATGAACACAGGAGATGAAGGAGTTAAAGGTAAACAGTTAACTAATCACATAGCTATCAGCTGAACCAACGAAATCCTTTTATCAGGTAGGGTTACCTTCTCTACTATGTAATTCACAATAACTTGATACACCTACTCTGGAAATTTAGAAGTTTTATTAACAGGTATGCATACCTTAAACAGATACGCATATCAGCGAAAGATTGTAAAATCAAACCATTTAAAGGTCTAATAAAAAAATGCTGGCATAGGTAGCGCACCGCGAGATTTAATCAACGGGATTAAAAAGCTGTATTAATGGCCAGTGCAAATTAGCCCATGTGGGCGCGTTATATGTAGTTATTGTTATGATCAGCAGTGTAATTTGTGTACAAGATTTTGTGTACAATTTTGAAACATGAACATGATTACCATCGAAAAGGGTGGCTCAACTATTGACATTGTCACACACGCGACCAATGTTTCAGTTCAATTTTCAATATCAGTTTGACAAGTCAAAATTGCGTTGCATTGTCAACACAACTATTTAAAATAGAAACAAATCCAAAAACGACAATAACATGTAACAAGAGGCTAAAGAGGCCTCAAGACGCTCACCTGACAGAACAGACAAAACAAGAGGCCAAGGTGGCCATGTTGATATTAGAATGAGAAGACAACAAGTAAACTGTCTGACATTAAAAACTGAGAATACCCATTAAGATACAAAACGAGAAAAACTTGTGGATAAACCTTGGCTGTAATCACCTCTAATTACCTAAATAATAATAATTCCCTAAACAAATCTGAATGAGACCTACACAGACAATATCTGCCAAATGGTAGACCTTTGCACTGGGAGGACGTGCAGTTGAGATAAAGATTTCCAAACAAAAAAGTCGATAGTAATTACCCCCCCCCTTGCTCCCATGATGAGATGCTAAACAGATCTGAAAGATACTAACCCAAGGACAATATCTGCCCAATGGCTGACTTTCGCGATGAAGGGTATTGAGAAAAAGATTTTTTATGTAAAAATACAAATATCGACACAAGTTACCTCCTCTTACTGCTATAACAATATGATTACCAAATCTAGAGACCAACCCAAGGACAATATTTGCCAAATAGCAGACCTCTGCAATAAGCTGTTTTTGAAAAAATTTTTTAAATAAAAATACAAGCATCGGCAGATGTTACCTTCCTTTGCTGCAATGATAATACCATGAACAATCCTAGAAGAGACCACCCTAAGGACAATATTTTCCAAGTAGCAGACCTCGGTGATAAAGCGGTCTTGAAAAGATTTTTTAGGAAAAAATACGAACATCAACAGAAGTGACCTCCCTCCCCTAGCTGCGATGATGATGATACTATGAATAACGCTAGAGGAGACCAACCCAAGGACAATATCTACCGAATGGTAGACTTCTGCGCTAAGCCATTCTTGAGATTTTTTAAGAAAAAATACAAACATCGACAAGTTACTTTCTCTAGCTGCGATGACGATAGCATCAACAAATCTAGAGGAGTCCAACCCAAGGACAATATCTACCTCGGCGAAAAGCGGTTCTGAAGAAGATTTTTTTAAGAAAGTGTATCCATTTAGTGGACGGACGGACAAACTCCGATCAGAAAAGCTCACTGACCATAAGCTCAGGTAATCTAAAAATATCAATCTCACATAATAATCCAATTCACAACATGTGAATATTTAAGCTTTACGTATTACACTAAGGCAAGTACGCGGTCTATCAATTAAAACTCAGGTACAAAATGAGGATTCAGTCCCTATATCAAACCAAATGTATAGAATACTAACATCAATAGCAGCATCATATTGGCCCAATTCAAGCTTCAGAAAGCCACCAGTCTCCAATGCACGTAGGTCATCTGGATCAAGAATCAGCGCCCGCTCACAGAATTTATCTGCGACGTCATACAGGAATCTATCGATGTTTTCATCGACCTGAAGTCACAACAGGATTATGATATCAAATTTAGGGAAAACTATCAAAAATTATAGTTATTTTACCAAGAACACGGGACATCCGACATCTGGCTCAAAAAAATGAACAGTGCTTCTCAAACTTGCAGGATCAGCGGACGACTGTAAAAGATTATGATTGCCAGTGTTTAATATACCTACATCATATGTAGTAAATATCTTTAATCATCATGGTTACTTATTGACTATTGGAAAGTAAAGCAACGTTTGGGGGACCGATTTCACATGAATGGGCTACTGGCAAAAATTATACATAAGCTGCACCTTCATATTTTAAAATATAGTAAAACTAGTAATACTGTTAGTCATTCTCTAATCGAATATACTCTAAAATATGCTAAAAGTATGAATAGTTGGTACAAGAAATTCTATCAGTAATGTTAATCGCAAATAACTGTATATACAAAGAACTGTATATACACGCACTATTAGGTGGATTACTATGGAACCTTTACAACGTATTAACAAGTTATAACAAACTATGTGGTGGATCTTAATTTTAACTCAATGTAAAAATTAAGACCACGGACTGTCGCCTTCATACAGCCAAATTTAGGAGAGAAAAATAAAAATGACGCAATTCAAAGGTATCTAAATGCAACCAATGTTTGTTTACGTCGTAGTGACATTGTAGGAGCTAGCACAATCTGAATTGAAAAATAGCGTATTATTTTACATGACGTAAACAATTTAAGTCATGTTTGTGCACTAGCTGTCAATTGTAACACATTAGTAATACCATACCTTTTGTAAGAGTTTATCAACTGTGAATTTAGTGGATGTCATATGAGGAATGCGATTCTTTGCAACTTTACGATCTGCAGAATACAATTTATTCATCTGTGTACATGTGTATGTATGTATGCATTTATAGGCTAATTACCGAAGTAATCCTTGTGATAGGTGTGTTTTTGCTAAAAGACTACTATCGATATAATGGTAGAAAGGTTTATGTGTTCTTCTTACAGGCCTCTAAGGATTATGATGAAATGAATCATTGGAAATGATTCCATCTGATAGTTAATAAAAATGTACCTGCGTTTATTGTTAAAATCATTGTTTTATCATGTAGAGAGCGATGTCACAGAATAAGACAGAATGGAGTAACAACTGATTACTTCCTGTCACTAATGGCGTTAGACAGGGTATGGTATTGTCACTGAGATTTTTGCTGTATATGTTGATAAATCAACATTAGCTAAAAAGGTTGTTTATATAATGAGACCTGTTTTAACCATTTGTTTTATGCCTTTTTACGGTTATTCTTAGCCCTTGTCAACTGGCCTTTAGGAAGTGCTGAATATTTGCGACAAATACATGCCTTTGAGTATGACATAAAATTTAACTGTAAAATCTGAGATATATCTAGGAAGTTGCCAGCTCGACTATGTTGAAAGCACAAATACTTAGGGGTAATTATATGCGAGAACTGTGTTGATATCAATGATATAAAATATAAAAAAGAAATGAGCAACCTTATGATTACATTCATGAATTCTGGTTTGTTTTACTATCTGCCACCTGCAGTCACTGGCATGGGGGCTTGTTCATTGTTTTGTAAATGATATTTAATCTACAACCAGATTTATGTGTTGATGTCATGGCAATATTTTCTATTGTGATTTATTATATATAAACAAAGATGTTGATTCATCTTGTTCGAAATAAACTTCCAAATAAAAAATTAAATTAATCAGTGTACTAATACCGTACTAGTACTAGTAGTAGTACTACATTATGTAGTAAGTAAATATACACCTACGTTTTGCTGTATTTTTGTTTTTACTTTTCTCCATTTTGATTTTATATTAGATTATATTTCAAGATATATACGTGTCAACTTTCAAGATCCATGAGATTACTACACCATGACTTAAAAGATTATACATGGTCGATATGGTTGAAGTTACACTTGCACCCAGGATAGCACGCCGCCGATTCACAAGGCAACAACTTCCGTCTTCGCGGATTCCAGCAGACGACAAAATGTAAATTCTAAATAATAAATTTATATGTGAAATATTATTATTTTTATTTGTTATTGTTTGTCCACAAATTAAATCGCCGCCAGATTATTTGAATGCTCTCAGCTATTGAAAAACTTCTCCAGTCATGTCCAACTTGGTTTATATCCGACTTGACTGTTATTCGTTTACCGTAAAGGCATTATTGAGAAACATGTACATAGGTCTGCCTAAATGTCAGCCACTTTAAATGATGATTAATATATAAATAATACATGTGACCCAACAGAATTCAAGAGCAGACTGTAAGAGCTGAATAACAACTTCAATTAGTAATGACGCCCTACCCGTCATCAGCGTCGTGGCTTGAATGGGCTTTTGTCGATTACCATATGTACATACAAGTAAATTCAGTGGTAACACCTTTATGGCTCACTGCGGAGATATAGATCACGAGCTTTCGAATGTTAGAACATTCTTCATCAGGTGAATAATGTACATATGTACATAGATCGTATTTAAATATATATGTACACATATAAATACAACGGTTGCATAGTAAGTAAATATAACAAATAAAGAAATAAATATTAAAAATATTTTAATATGACATTGCATATGGCAAGTTATTAATAATTGCATGAATTTAAATAACCGTACTGCTAATATCTTTAGCAATATTCGTCCCTCTTTATCAATAACTGTTAACACTAGTTTTATTATACCATTTATGTGAAGTTATGGATTAGCTACATATGCAATAGCCAATCCTAAGTATTTTATTTCATAAAAATTCACCATAATATGACTATAATATACTTCATTTATTCAAATATTTTATTTTTAAGGGTTTTCATTTCAGTTGTAATTGCAAATCTCCAAGGACTGACAAGTCGTTGTAAAATGGCCGAACACGGTGTATATTGGTCCATAAATGCACATATATGCGGATCGTGAAATCATGCACAATTTATGATAAAAAGGAGGAATGTTTAGTTCTTACACATGTATTTTACCGTTCCTATTTTCTTGTAAATTTATCAAAATGAAATAGTGTATCATTGTTACGTTAAGCCAGCTTCATCGACTAACTTTTTTCCATAGCAACCAAATTTCATAACGATACGGATAAAATTTGATTTTTTCTCACCATAATAATTTTGAAAACTGCTTCACACTTAAATACCCAAGACATTAAAATGAATAAAATCAAAAAGAAACAGCGGCCATTAGGTCCAATGTACAACACTGAAGACAACACGAAAAAGAACATTATTCTTGCTCGTAATGCTTCAAATTATTTTGAAAAATTTGAGCGATTTGATTGCCAAGAGCTTCTTGCTCAAGCCCCAGTTCACTGGCTTCTATCGCAAGAAGATTTTCGATTCCCGATTGATCCACCAGCTGGTTTGATATCGCGTTGTTTTCCATTTAGTCAGTCATCTGCAGTGATTTTGTTGCCTATAGATGATAATGTACCACCAATCGACTACCGTATTATTCACCAGATTATTCGTGAACTCACTCATGGAATTTTCTTATTCAACGAAACTCCATGGATTAAATTACAAGCAAACTTCGACGAAAGCACGACCTGTCAGATACCACCTGCATATATCGACACGAGTATAGGACAGTTGTTAATAACTGTAGACTACATGATGAAATCTTTGTGGCATGGAGTGTATTTTCCGAAAGATAAACGACACAAATTTTCTGATAAATGGCGATCTAACTTGGATGTGAATTCTTATGGAGTGCCAGAATCAAAGAAACCACTCCTTATTGAGTTTTCTAGTGCTGGTATGTGTGATATCATTTTTTTATTTTTGTTCAAACACATTGGTTTTCATGCAGGCAACCCATTGTTATCCACATGCTGGTCATGTCAGAATTATCAGCTTATACCTAGAAAGAAATTTATATATATACAGTGTAATCCACTTAATGTCATACACTCGAGCCTAAAAAAATATTCTAATAAGCGAACTGTTCTATAAAATGAAAATACTATCTAGACCATAAATTATGAATGAAAATATGTCTCAAAACAAAATGGAAGTAAAAGTTTTGCGGTAGCACTAATATTCACAAATTAATTTGGTGGAAAAATTATGTAATTGACGTCTGTTTACCAGCATTTATGACCATGTCATGTTGGTAACTGGCTAAACCATAATTTTTTTTTCAAATCACCTGCATTTTATTCTATATATGTTCGTATTTGTGTGATTTTGTTGATCACAACAAAGAAAATTTGGGGCATCATATTATTTCGTCTCGTCGTCTCTCTCATCCGCAGCGGCATTCATATTATTAAGAGTTGCCATAATTTTCATATAATTCTTATTGTCATAAGCATTTTTTGTTATTTTCTCCTTGTTCTTTGATGCCTTTGAAACGCGTGACAATAAACGGACTCATTTTTATTGAAAATAACTATTTTGTCCATCAAAGGCATGTGACAATATCGAATATTCTAATAATTTAAGTCCATTAAGTGGATTTATTTACCGTATACAGAATAAGTAATAAATGATTCAGTTCTTGAAGAATATATGACAATAGCTTAATTATTCTATTATCCAATATGCTAGTAGGGATAATAATAAAGCTTTATTTAGAGTGCCGAAATATCCCTTGGTCAATAATGACAAGATGATGTTGACGACACTTTACAATGTTACGACTTAAAAGATACATAAAGTGATGAAATTATGTACTGCAATGTCTAGTGGTAGTTTTAGACTTATATATACATACTTACAGTGATGACTTTGAATTATGAAGAATTAAACGTAAAGTGGACTACACTGTGTATATATATATATACAGTGAAACTTGCTCTAACGTACACTGTATTAAGCGACCAACTGCCTGACGCGACTGGTCGCGTGTCGCAGACGGTCCAGCGAGTAGAATTTTACTCCTCAGCGACCGGCCGTCGGCTGTCAATCACGCGCCGACTGCCAATCGCAATGACGGATTATATCGATCAATCAATACTGCGGAGGTCTATAACACTCTAC
>WURV02210865.1:0-11031 GCA_011762755.2 Epimenia babai
ACATGGTTATAAGAATTTGGCAAAGATGACAATAATAATATAGAGTAAGGGCAATGCACAATGAAATATTCAAGAAATTGTTTTTTTTTTTATAAAATGATATATATACACATATACATACACACATATATATACATATATATCTACATATACACATACATATATATGTATACAATACACATATATACAAATACTATTCTGATGAGTTAAAGGTATTTAATAATAGATTTTTGTATTCAATTTGAAATGTGTATAAACCTTTAAGATATTTAATTTCATCTGGAATTTTATTCCATAACTGAATACCTTTGATTGAAATGCATAGACTTTTTTGGTGGATTTCCATAATGTCATGTTAAAATCTGACAGCGAAGGTTGTAAGTTTGTGCAGTTTTATCATTTTTAACAAAGCACCTTTGAATATTATGCGGTAACAAGTTATTGTATGCTTTATACACAATGATACACGTTCTATAAATTATGATCTCTGTGAGCTTTAATAGTTTAAGTTCTGCAAAATTAAAATCTTTATTGCTGATAGCATGCAGAAATCATTTTATAGTAAATTACATACTGATCACTTTACTCCCACTTTTAAAATAAGGGCTATGAAAAGACAAATATGACTGTATAGTGATACAGAGCAGTTCAAATATAACTTACCTACAAACACTTGGATATTAAAACGAGCTCAACAGGCCTCAAAACATTCAGACAGTAAAGCAAAAGGCCAAAGAGGCCTAAAAGCACTCTTCTGAAGCATAAAAAGCATTTAGAAAATTAAGGTTTGTTAAAAAAATTTTTTTAAGTAAAATTACCAACATCAGCTAAAATTACCTCCCCTGGCCTGATGACCATATGCTGAACAAATCTAAAAAAACCAACCCTGGGCAGAATATGTCAAATAGCAAAGCTCTGCAACAAGCAGTTCTTGAAAAGATTTTTTAAGTAAAAAGACAAACATCACCAGAAATTACTTCCTCTTGGTCCGACGATGCTACAATGAACATGTCTCAAAGAGACCAACCTTGGGAGAACATCTGCCATATTGCAAAGATCTACGATAAATGGTTTTTAAGGAGTTTTATTAAGAAATGTTAACTAACATCGGACGGATGATAGACAATAAGAAAAACTCACTGAGCATAAGCGCCAGTGATCTAAAAACACAGACTTATAAATGGTAATGAACGGATAAGTCTCTAGGAATGCCCTAACGGTTGTATAATAGGTTATGTAATAGGTTGAGTTGGCAATTACTTCAATCATTACTAGACATACATACCTTTTTCCATCCCTTCCTGCGGATGGCATTGTTACGTCGCAGTAGCGGTTCATCATCATCATCACCAACTTCTCCATCCTCATCTCCAGATTTGCCATCATCACACTTTCCATCATCAAACCCGCCATACTCAAGCTTGCCATCATCGAGCTTGCCATACCCGCCATCATCAACCACTTGATCCTCTACATATTCGATCGTGTTCAAGTTAATTGCCGTCTTATCCTCCATCATGTACATCCAGTTATTATTATTAACAAAATACCGTCATTATTCATGTTTCGAATGCGTCGCATACATTCTGCAACATAGCATAATGATAATACATATCATTGATACTAGTTCTTTCTATCTATGCTTTCATGAATAATTTAGAAGGCATCCACTAATTATACGACATAACTGCATTCACAAAAATGTAGTGGCAACTAGCAATAAATAACAATTACAAAAATCCCAAAAATTTCACAATCTATGAATAAAATCAATATGTAGGTACAAGATATATATATATATATATACTGTACAACAACATAAATATATTATTTTATATACATAATTGATATAATTAAAACTGTTCTTTATATATTTGACTTTTCCAACTTACTATAACACGCAGTGAACAACTCAGAATTTTTGCAACATTTTCATGAGCCAAAGCTTTTTACTAGTGCTACGATATCCGATTATCTTTACAGCGCTATACATGGTAAAAATTTAGGTATCAAATAACTACACGATAAAATGTAAATTGAATATAGCGAATTACAAATAATCATAATGAATACATACATATCGCTGAGTGAATACGTGAAATCCTCTACTGTTTAATCACATTAGCGTATTTGTGTGCGTAAGTTTGCAGTCATAAGTTGAGTGACGCATCCAACTGAACATACCATACATACACACACTCACAATACCTTGCCCATGTCCTAATACCTCGTAACAAACAGTAGGTCAAGTCCGCGGACTCTGCGTCAAATGCTGTAACTAATCTTTCACCTTTTATGGTCAAGTGTAAAAGTGTAAACGTGCAAACACAAGAAAAGAATGTTAAATAAATCTAGTATTTTTAAGCAATCGGTATGCTAACCGCAACCATAACAACCGCTGTCCCGTTGCCAACAAAGCTCAAATTACAGCTCATAGACAGTTGGAACATGTGACTTATATAACATTGGGGAATTAGTGGCAGTGTTTATACAGAACTTAAAGTAGAGTAAGGAGAAATCATAACTTAAGTAACATGACCTCCCTACAATGTGCTTTATATGTGTATCAATATTGTGCTTTGTGTTTTATGAGTAACGTTTTACCTATCAGGGTATATGGTATAATGAATACAGTCTATCGCATACTATTAAATATCTTTATGTTGGCAAGTGCAAGATACAGAAGGCAAAGTCAAGATGACATAAGAATAAAGAATTTCATGAATTTCAAAGAATTTTTAATATGTATCATTTAAAGTTGAGCCATAGTGTTAACTAGGCGACATATTACTGAAGAAATGGTTAATACCTGTTTGATATGACTAATTAAATAACACTAACCAGTCTCTCTCAACTCATTCAACCAAGCCTAACTCACCAGATGTTATTTAATTTAATTAACTCACTAGATATTCCTGACTCAATATTACTAACTTATCACTACTCAACATAATTTCTCTAACTGTTGTCGCAATTGAACCCGGAAATATCCTTAGTACATACATGTCATATATATTTCAGTAAGATAAGGGTTAAAGTTTAACCCTACCAAACAAAATCTACTGAATAATTTGACTAATTGAGCTTTCATCATTCCATCGTCAGAATACAATTACAATACTGAGATAATCCCACCACCATTACGAGAATAGTTGAGCATTTTGTATAATGAGCTTAGATTTCCCTTCAATAATTCTTAAATTGAGATGTTAAAAAAAGTAAAGTACAACATTTATAGACCGCAAGTATCAGCCAATAAATGCGGTTTACAATGAAATGTTATTGGCAGCTATTCAGCGCATATACATTACCTTCGATACTCACATATCACCCCGCCAAGCATAATATCGAGCATCTACCCATTTTAGAGACGGGTTTACTCCAGCAATCGGATATGAATGACTTGCTGAGGATCATCGCAGAAAAGTCAACTAGTGGGAAGTTACGAGTCCAGTGTTCCTACCACTCGACTAACTGCTTCCCCTATCATGATTTTTATACACGGCAAAAAATATGCCACTGAGCCAGAAGCTCAAAGACCAACCAACACTCAATTCTAATAACAAAAACAATAAAAGCATGTCAAATTACAGTAGAAGTAGAGAGTAAAATTACATTTAAACGATGACAAACCAATAACATTACACTTTCATGTTGCATCTTCACGTTACAATTTCACGTTACAATTTCATGGCATTATCGCGATAAATCAAGTAATGTAATGTGTTATTAAAAAGCATCAATAAATGGTGCCATATTGTACCAATCAAACCTTGAATGTAGCATCTGGATATGAAAACTGAATTCTTACACTTCTGGAGTACTGAATATTTAATGTAATCACTAGTACTGCCAATCAGTATAATTAAGGTTGAGTCACTGGCCACAGAAAAAAACAGATTCTATAAAATAAATATCTAAATGACAACTGAATTATTCCCAAAAATCTATGCGAAACACATCTTATTTCGTGAACTACCAGAGAAATTGTGATAATGCAATGTTAAAATCAATGTTATTTGTTATAGACGGAGAAAATCAAGGAGCATAATAATAATAATACATTGGTATGATTCAATTAGATGATATGGTTTGTAGATAAAACAACATTACGTAACAGGATAAGAGTTGTAAAAAACTGAATAAGGTAAATTATAACAATAACTAATGACTATTTACAGGTTTTACCGATAAAAATACACTGCATATACGAAAGTGGTTAACGAAATACGGTATTAGACGGAGGTAACTGTTCGTAATGTGTGGGTAGAGATTCGATAAGCATCCGGGGGGCAATGGACGGACATAATACACTTGCATAAATGCAGAATGCGTAGACCACTAGACGTACATACGTCATAAGTATAATCATATACGTATCATTGAGTTAGTCAGTACCATCCACTGACCTGACTGTTTATATGGTTGATAAGAAATAGCCTTTTGGGAACTCGGTGAAGCGTGAACACGGCATTTTATCTCACAATATTAAACTCTGTGTGGCATTGGGACCGCACATGGTATTGTTATAAAGAATGTAGTCAGTGCGTCGAGCGTGGCCTATTCTTGAGTCACCCCGAAAAGTAATGTGGTGATAATATATTTTGGCTGAATAAGCATAGAGTTAAGGCATGATCAAGGATAGGGTTCAGGCATGATAAGGGTAGACTTTAGGCATGATTAAAGATAGAGTTTAGGCATGATTAAGGATAGAGTTTAGGCATGATTAAGGATAGAGTTTAGGCATGATTAAAGATAGAGTTTGGCCATGATTAAGAATAGAGTTTAGGCATGATTAATGATAGAGTTTAGGTATGATTAAGGATAGAGTTTAGGCATGATTAAAGATAGAGTTTGGCCATGATTAAGGATAGAGTTTGGGCATGATTAAGGATAGAGTTTGGGCAAGAAAAAGAAAATGGAAATAATAGAAACATATACATGTAAAGTGCATCTTGTCACTACCAGTATATTAAAGAAACACTATAATACGCTTATTATTATTATTATTATTATTATACAGTTATATTAGAAGGCAGTTGCTGCAGTATATAGATATACATAAAATGCATTCAGTATTTAGGTATATACTATACAAGTATATTACAGAGGATTCAATTAAATTTCCTTTTGGAGGTATGCAATGCGTTTGTATAGAACTGTATAACAGAATCTTCTACAACAAATTGAATAATGGAGTAGCATTTAGTGTTTTACTTCTCACATTGCTTATAGTAAAATCCATGTATCGCCATGCCAGTTAAAAATTGCACAGCAAATACCAAACCTAAGGCGAAAATTGCGACTGCAACATTGGCAAATCAAACTCTGTATAAATTCCCTTATAAAAATACATAAAAATATGTATTTATAGATATAGATACAGATAAATATATCCATATGAATGTATTTATGTATAGAGATTGGAATGCGGAACTAGTGTACAAATTATTTCCCATTTTTATGAATTTTCAACTGCTGTCAGATGGAATAGGTAATTGATAGCCTTTTGACATTATATTGTATATAGTTATGCAACTTGATTATTTGTTCTCGTGAGCCACACAAAACAGATGAAGCCAAAAAATGCTGCGTTTGAGAGGTCAAGTCAAGAAAACAGAATACGGTTTCACGTACAATGAGAACGGAGGGAAGACATATTACATGTTGATTGTTTGCTCTTTGTTCGCGCAGAGAATTCTGATTTGAAAAATAACTCGATGAATCGCAAAAGCGACTCAGAGTATGCGTCATTGTCTAATTATCTCAGAATACCATTTATGATTAGATACATAATACCTAGTGCACAGGTAGAGTATCGTAGACTATAAACCATCAACATGCTATCATTTAATTGGTCAATTAGCACCATATATATGTATGTATGTATTTATAGGATGATTACTGAAGTAATCGTTGCGATAGGCCATCCTAGACCCTTGTGCAAAGCTACCCTATTAATGTGGTTAACGCAACAATCTGATTAACCTCATTATAAGGGGTGGGGGAAAAACACCTAATGTGAAAAACCCACTGAGTCTGGGCAGACAAATGACTTTTTTCCATTCACGCCACTGGTTTCAAATGTCTACATACGAGCTACATGTGTCGCACACTCCGCTAAGTCTATGATAGGTCCATGTTTATTTACAATGAATGATGATATAGCGGGGAGGTAAGCGACAAAGCAAGCAAATATAGAGCATCTGAAGCACAGCAAACGTCAGAGGAAAAAAGCCCCAACAGAACCACACTGCAAGGGCTACCCAGACCCCCATGGGCAATGGAGTTTAAGACATTTCCAGCCCGAAAAACGCCACACTTAGTATACTGGTCAGGGCGGGATTTGAACCAGGGACCCCTGGATTCAAAGTCTAACGCTCTAACCACTACGCCAGCTGCCCCCCACTGAATTAAATAGTGAATGAATGTTCTGTACACAAAACCCTTTAGCGATCTATGGAGGGTTTAAATTCCGGGCTACACCGATTGTTTTTCCGTTATATCCTCAGGCAAGGTACTTTATCCCAGTGGCTCTGGCCGATATAACCATAATTAAGCACTGACATTTAATCGTGGCAACACTAATTAATATGCATTAGGAAAGTAAACTTGTGAGAGGCCTGCCGGTGCCTCTTATGCAACTACCTTCCCCCAATAATTTGAGTCTACTGTGTGTGTCTTAGTATTCCTAGGCTATGATTTATATGTTCTAAGTAGAATAATTAATTGTAAATTTCACTGTTTTGTGCCAATTATGCTACTTTTTACTCGTTACCTACCTTTATATTCGGTGAATATTTGTGAGCATAGTATAAAAAATGGGAAGTGTTGCTGAAAGTTATATAACTATATTGTAGCACTATAAATAAACATATTATCATCATTATTATTATATTTTTTATTAATTTTTTCGTATATACCATGTTGTATTACCATTGTAAAGTGTCGCTGATAACTAGTTAGTTGAAGAGGCACTATAAATACATTAATAAAAAAATAATGGGTTTTTATATACCGTCATTTGGCAAGCTGTGTGAGTAGCTTTAACCCTTACCACACCGACATCTGTACATCACATTACTATACCAATATAATTATGTGACAACAGAGTGCGAAGGGTTAAAATGCAGCGATAATGTCACACTTAACCACATTTGTTCAGTAGTTAACAAGTAACATTAAAAGACCACTGAAGGCCTTTTATAGGGTGGATGCCGGAGGGTGGGGGGGGGGAGGGTGTGGGCGATGAGGCGAGAATTGGAGTGGAATGGCCCTAAAAAGACATCAATTAGGGTTAGAGGAAAAGTTCGTTTGTTGAGCAACACGCAAAGAGGCAGAGACATCGCTCACTTAATTAGACTTTTAGGTTTGAGAAGCTGACATCCATCAGAAATAGCATTAGTAGTGTGGGTGGGAAATATAGGCTAGCTGTTAATATTCTGACTCTTCCTGCGAGTTGAGTAATGTAGTGGAGTCTTCACTTTGATGTTGACTGTAGAGAATAATTGAGGAAGGCCGTCAATAAAATGACGCGTTTGATTGAAGTTGTATTAGCCTACCGGTCTAACGCATTTTACAGTGAAAATTCTTAATGGCCCGAGCCTGTCATGTAGTAGTTGACCTATTTATAGGCCAAGGTCATCTACATGTATGGTGTGGGTATTATGGAGAGAGATGTTAGGTCACGCAATGGAAAAATAGAAGAAATATTGAAACAGGAAAGGAAAATTGTTACAAAATGAATATGGATTCGAAATCAAAATTCAGCAAAAAAATTAGAGAATCATCTTCCAATTTCCTTGCGACAGCAGACATCGCTCAGCTCATTCAAATCCCACTTGACGACATACCTGTTTTCACGGGCTTTTACATAATGTATTTTAAATATTTCACTTATTGTTTTATATATTTTATCTTTTAGTATGTGTATACTTTTCTATCTGCAAAGCGCATCTAAGAGTATATGGATACTGATATTTGCGCTATATAAAACATTTCTACATTTACGCCAACTACTGAGAGAGAGATCGAATCAAGTACGTATATCTAGTATGAAAGGTTTTAGTTAACTGATTGCAGAGGTTCCTATGATAATAAAATTTATTTATTTCTCTATTTATTCAACAAAATACACAGGCAATAAAAATATGTACACAAATATTACGCTGAGGTTCTGAATGTGGTTATACAGTTTATGATAGGCCCATGTTTATTTACCATGAGATGACGATATAGCGGAGAGGTAAGCGACATAGAGAGCACATATAGAGCATCTGAAGCACATCAAATGTCAGAGGGAAAAAGCCCCAACAGAACCACACTGCAAGGGCTACCCAGACCTCCGTGGGCAATGGGGTTAAAGGCGTTTACAGCCCGAAAAACACCACAGTTAGTATACTGGTTAGAGCTGGATTTGAACCAGGGACTCCTGCATTCAAGTTCAAACGCTCTACCCTCTACGCCAGCCGCCCCCGGCTTGCTGTGAGATAGCGTGTGAGTTGGTGGCAGGCTGAGTGTTCAATCAATTTTGAGAAGCTGCCGAAATCAAACCCGGGTCGGAAATTAGTCAGGATCCTGCAGGCAACAGTGACCTTTTTGAGTAGCGGTGTGATGACGGCTGTCTTCATTGTCTGCTGGGATCATCAAATATTGGAGGAGACGTGAATTAATCGTACCAGATACATCCAAACTACGCGTTTGAGAACAAATTCAGCAGACGATGTTTCGTCAAGTGTTACTGAATGATTTTATTAATTTCGTCTGGTGAGACTCGAGAATTAATACAGTCCGGGCAGGTGGGTCAGCTTGTGGGTTAGTGGGTGAAGAGTTTCATTGTGTCAACTTCATGTCATTAAGTCTAGCTGTGACTTATACGGCTTCTTTCACAATTTCTACGAATACGGTTCAAATTAATCAAATTTTGCAGTCAAATCCGGTTATTTTGCAACATTCGACTAGAATTACCATCAGATATAGAGCTGTTTATTTCATCCCTCCACTAATTTTGTATATCTCTATATCATATAGTGCAAATAAATTTCAATTAAACTGAAGAGAATTTGACAGAATACACAGAAAAATTTTTACGTCTGGTGGGATATGGTTCTGGTGAAAATTTTTTCCTGCATTTCTCTCCATTACTTGAACAACCACAATGGCTACCCCCAAATAACGTAACGCTGAATGTGACGTGAAGGACCGAACATCACATTAACGACCTGATTTCTGTTCATACGCCTTCTCGTCAGCTAAGATCGGCATCTCAGTCGCTGGCTACTGTTGAAAGATGTCGTCTATCTACCACCCGTAGTCGCTGCTTTCGTTTTGCGGGTCCTATCTTATGGAATAATCTTCCTTTTGAAATTAGATCCATACGTTCCTTCTCTATTTTTAAGCAACGACTCAAGACCCATCTCTTCTCCGAGTCACGTTAACTGGCTCACATTGTTATGCTGCGTGCTTAAATCCCTTGACTATATTCTGAACTGTGAACCGCTCTTAGAGCACGATCTCGTGGCATAGAGCGGGATATTAAGTAACCTATTTATTATTATTTCTACCCAGAGTCTGTGGAGAACAGCAGCCACCCAAAACTCAGGGATAATTTCCATGTTCTTGAAGAATCACGAGATGCTCTCATATCAAATCGTGGGACAGTATCAGCTTCTTGTCTGTGGTTGTGGCAAACATTCTAAGAAATCATTCGATCAAATGGCAAGAATATTTTAAATTTTCAGAGAAATTAATATCATTGGCAGAAATTATCCCCCTTTGCTGACATGTCTGAAGAAACCTCAATTAGACCACACTATGGAAGACTGGCTCAATTATAGAGTGCACAGCCTCGCAGCTCTGACCATTGGTGCAGACTAAACCACTGCACCAAAAATAACATAAGGTTAAATATTGATATGATTCGATTAAAGACGAAACTCTCGCCTGTGTTTACAACACATATCCTTCATATTTTACTGCAACGTGAGAATAGTCATATATTGGAAACAGAAAATCCTTTTGAGTCTCGGGTTACAGCACAAATTCATATTTTATTGCAGCGTGAAAACAATCATACACACGAGAATGGAAGCCATCGCCATCTCCGGTTTGCAAAAAAATATATATATCTTGGTCCACAATAAAATATCGCGGAACAAAGATCAGTGAGACAAAGGTTTAAGAAAAGGAAAAAATAAAGTCCCCTGAGATCGAAATGACCTCGCACGTCGTAATGAGTGGGTCTGATTTTCTCGGACATTTCAATATATCATATGACACAACATAATTACACACTATACTCCTGTGTAGCTAGCAATCCCAAGGGCTGTTGGCAAAAAGTCATTATGCAAATGTCGTCTGCTACGAAAATGTATCGTCTGTGAATGCCGTCTGCTCCAACATATCATAGAGAGATTAGTCAAGCCCAGGTTTTGGATGGTGTGGCATTTTAGCTTTTCTGATTTATTGTATGATCCAGTTTGGAAATGGAGATCAAAAATTAATTATTGGGATTTACTCATGAAAGTTTGGGCAAGGAGGTTTAGACTAGTAAATGTACAGGCTCTAGAAAGTAAGAAGGGATGATTTTTGAGTGAGTGAATGTTGCTAATAGTGAATGTTTTGACTGGTGAATGTTTGGGTTAGTGAATATTAAAGTGAGCGAGTGACTGTTTGTGCTATGAATGTTTGAGCTGGTAAAAGTCCGAGTTATTTATGTTCGGGCTAACAAATGTTTAGAAATTCGACTTTGGTTTGGTCTAATGAATATTTGAACTAATAAAAATTTGGGCTAGTGAATGCTTGCACTGATGAATGTTGGAGCGGGAGAATGTTTAGGCTTGTAATTTGTTTCGATCCTCTTTCTCTTTTTACGGAGTTCCGCAAGGCAGTGTATTGGGGCCTATTTTGTTTAGCTGCTATACTACCCCTCTTTATCATCTAATATCGTCTCACAGCCTGCATTGTCACCTTTACGCCGACGATACTCAGCTATGGCTCCCGGTGGATGTTGATAATCCCGCTGAGTTATCT
>WURV02210876.1:0-11031 GCA_011762755.2 Epimenia babai
TATATATAATAAAATTTAAAATTATTTAACTTGATTTTGACCAGACCTGTTCTGATAAACATAATCACCGGGTTAATTGTTCTGTTCGTAGGAAATTTTTTTTGCGGTTCATTCAGAGATGGAACATTTAAAATTCGTTTAAATTCTTCTGATGGCTGTATGGATGCGTTTACAATGACCACACTGAGTTAGTTTCATTTCGTTTACATTACATATTACTAGAGCTACTCTAGCTGTCATTCGTATGAACTATTTTACGCAGATCACCAGCTGGCCGTCTATATTGTATATTGTGTATTGTATATTGTGTTTTGTATTTTGTGTGTTGTGTATTGTGTTCTCACGAGGCCAGATATGGCTCGTTTCTATTGTCTGGGCTGTGGTTGTTCCTGAGGCCCCAGAGAGCCTAGACTGTGGCTACTAGCTGCCTCTGAGTCTGGTTTACCTCAGTGATTAGGGTGGTTAAACTGGTTAGCTTCTATTCAATATGTACATGCATGATCTGTCTGCATTTAGATGTTTTTTATATGTAATGACAGAAACATTTATTTATTATTGATGTTTGCTATTGTGAATATGTATGGAATAATATCAAGATTCACAGTATTTATAATTTTATGCGTCATCGACCTCTCCGTGCATTAAATAGACACACGGTATATCTTGTTGACACATGGCTGGCTGCATTGAGAATTGATACTAGTTATGTGACTACAGACAGTAATGTAGGCGAGGTGAGGGCACGACAGTAGAAACATTGAGACTAATCGCCATAAAACATGGGTTCATGAATATTCAAGAATGAAATAACTTGATTTTTAGGGTTTCAAAAATAACCCAGGTGCGATCTTTCGTCTATTATCGAATGAGTTTTGGTTATTTAATAAATGTCCTTACATGACTGACCTCTGGGCAGCTTGTAGCATATTTTATTACTGAACTGCAGGTTTAAGTGCCTCCAAAATTATATAGGCAAGTATATAGGCTATATGGGTGTGGCCATTTGACCGTGGACCTGTGACCATAGTAGTATGACTCTGGGCCTGTGACCATGGTCCTCTGACGGGGGTGGAGGTTGGTACTGTGACCATGGTCCTATGTCCGTGGTCCTGTGACCGCGCCCGTTATTGTAGTGGTGGTAATTATTATTACCCCATATATCATGATTAATTGTGAATTAATTTGTTTTTATATCTATCATAGAAACGGTAACATGTTTGGTAAACATTTTCTAGTCCCCGATAATCTTAGCCACACTAAAACAGCAGAAAATAATCGCCGCTAGGCATAAAAAGTGAAGTCATTTTGTTTGGTAGCAAAAACTCGGTATAATGTATGAAAGGATTGATTGAATTATTGAATTCTATTCACGCGTGCTTTCTGCGTCGGTCTGTATCCTGTGCTGGGTGAATGGGTCATTTCACATTCTCCATGTAAACAACTTTGTTGATTACTACCGCTGACCGTTGGTCAAGCCCTTATTAACTTGTTTACCAGGTATGCAGTCTGTTAATTGGCTAGCGAGGGCAGGTGTTATTGAGGCATGCAGGCACGATGTCAATGTCGTTGGATTGAATCCAGATCAGATCAATTATACCGGTCATTGTTCGGTCATTATTCCCCGTTAGTCCTACGGACACGCCGGCATCCATCAATCTTGCGTAATCCTTCTGTAGTATAACTCCATCATTAATCGATTTAACCCATACCACATCCATAATTGTACACCACATTACTATAGCAATACAAAACTGTGACAATAGAGTGCTGAGGGTTAATGTAATAACTACCAAAATAAGCATACTGTACCAACCCACCCACCAACTAAATCTGATCTGTATCTCTACTCTCTCATCCGTGATTATATCCCTCACATTATAAACCACCATACATATACCGCTAGTAATCTATGACAATGAATTCATTGTTTTACATGTGTCCCCTCGATGTCTGTACTCGGGAAAAATCAACAATTTTATATGAGAAATCTGTATTTTATTTCTCTAATATGCTTTTCACATGACTACATAACTCCCGTTGTAAACACTCTTCGATGTACATCATCCACTGCTGAAGAACACGAAGATCGCGTTCATGCCGAAGGTATGAAGTTGATGCGTTAATAACGATATGTATGCCAACTTATTGCCTCCCCTGTCAATATAAAACTTATCTTCATGGAGTGAATAATAAATCAAGAAATCCGAGATCAATCATTTTTCATTAAACCTCACGATTCGTAGGCATACACTACACGATCGTCTGAAGTTTTCTCATTCTGGAACGTCGCGTTGATATCTGTGATATCTGCCACTCATTGCGACTTGTCGATCTATATCATGGATATCTGCCATTCATCGCGACTTGTCGATCTACATCATGGATATCTGACGCTCATGGCGACTTGTCGATCTACATCATGGATATCTGCTGCTCATGGCGACTTGTCGATCTACATCATGGATATCTGCTACTCATGGCGACTTGTCGATCTACATCATGGATACCTGCTGCTCATGGCGACTGTCGATCTACATCATGGATATCTGCCACTCATGGCGACTTGTCGATCTACATCATGGATATCTGACGCTCGTGGCGACTTGTCGATCTACATCATGGATATCTGCCGCTCGTGGCGACTTGTCGATCTACATCATGGATATCTGCCACTCATGGCGACTTGTCGATCTACATCATGGATATCTGCAACTCATGGCGACTTGTCGATACTACATCATGGATATCTGCCACTCATGGCGACTTGTTGATCTATATCATGAATATCTGCCGCTCATGGTGACTTGTCGATCTACATCATGGATATCTGCCACTCATGGCGACTTGTCGATCTATATCATGAATATCTGCCGCTCATGGCGACTTGTCGATCTACATCATGGATATCTGCCACTCGTGGCGACTTGTCGATCTACATCATGGATATCTGCCACTCATGGTGACTTGTCGATCTACATCATGGATATCTGCCGCTCATCGCGACTTGTCGATCTACATTACGTAGCTCTCATTTACTTCTCTTCGCTCTTTACGTAAAGTATGGAATTCACACAGTCAACCTGCTAATTGATTTCTGACACATAATGTAAGAGCTTGTTTATTGATTGTGTAATACAGCTTTCATGTTTTTAGTTGGAACTCAAGCTTCTTGTATGATTTATGCGCTGCAGTCATGTAGAAGAGAGGCATGAGGAAAAATATATCACCCTGTATGTCCTACAAAGCTCTGTCACCCCTCATTAGGGATACCATACTAACTGAAATATGTAGGACGGTTATTATTTCCAGATTATTTCCAGATTATTTCCAGATATGCCCGTAAGTTTCAAAACTGACGTGACATTTTGGTAATAAACCGTTCTAGATGAAGTTCGAGAATTGTCTTGATCAAGTTGCCTGTAGTTCTGTTTGTGTAGGGCATTTTGGTCACACCTATGGCATTAGTAACATTAATTGGGTTTACATTTGGCAGGTCAGTTGACTACTATTGGTCACTATTGGTCAGTGTTGGTGGCTGCTACTGCTGCGCCCACACTGACCGGGTCAGTATTGATTCACGCAGCTTGTTTACTGATGACGCACTTGCCATTCATATCACTCACGCCTCGAGATCCTCCTACACTAAACGCTGCGGGGCGGTGGGGCTTGCCTCGTCTCTCACACGGTTAATAATCAAACGGTTATTTCTGTTTTATACCAGAACGACACTCAGCGCTGTGTTGTATTTTTAGTTGTTCAGGTACCTATTTAAGGTGGTAAATATTGAAATGCCCGGGAGGAACTGTGTATTTCACGTCTGTACCTCCGTGTTTACCAATGCCATATCATAACACACAGGCCACCTAGCCCCCTCTATTCCTGATAATGTAGGGAGGTGGCGTGATGTATTACCCATGTCCCTCTATACCACGACTTTACACCGTATAAAAAACATGTAACAGATAACGGATGAAGTATTCTCGTATAATTTTAGGAAGGCTTCTGTTAAGACGTGTCAAACATTCACAGGAAGTTCCTGAGTAGATCACTGCCCTAATCGGATATTTACTTGAAATATTGGCAATTGCTTACAAATCTCAAATACTACCACAAGAAATTATAGAAAATATATCGCAGTGGAAATAAATACCTTATTAATTATCGCTCCAAAATATTTACAAAAATCTTACAATTTTACATGAAACTGCTGATTCTGTGATCTCCCTACGTTTATATCAGACAATCAGACATCTAATATGTCCATCATTCTTCTACTAGAATTGAGATTTAAGACTCAACATTCGATGTAAAGTTTTCCCGTTTTGTGTATGCATGCGTGCGCTCGTGCGGGTGCGCGCATACATGGAGGGTGGGGGGTTACCGTGATTTGGGTCAGTAAGTACGAAGCGTGTATGATGGTTAGTTCTGAACCTTGTGTTTCTGGTCTCACTTATGACTGACTCCTCATGATTAGATGAATTATCAGTGAACACCCATCGGGCAATTAGGTTCTATTCAAGGTTTCAAAGATTCACGGAATCAACGACCAACGGCGAGTCTTTGATGAAATCAAGGGCATTGATTCCCCTTACTTCTGGCGTGTTCTTGTGATGAAGAGCTCGATGAATTGGACAATCAGCCAATCACTTCAATACCCCTTTTACAGAACTCTCCTATAGATCCTGTTTGAATACTGTATATATATCATATTGTGCCCCCCCCCCCTGGTAGCTATGATCAAAGAAGGATGAGAAAAGGATATTGTAGTTAATGGCATCATATTCTATCTACAATAACCCACCTTAATGTGTACACAAATGAAATGAAATAATATGGAATTTATTTGATTAAAGTTTACTTATTAGCTTAGCTGTCAAACACACTTTACATGATACAATATGTATGTATGTTTACAAGTAATACAGATCAATGTTAGATACAATTATGTACATTTACAGTGAGCATGAAATAGATAACAATGTCGAATAATACAGTGGAAAGTATAAACAATATCAAAAAGGAAATCATGTGGTATATGTAGGCAAAGTTGCCATAAATATGAAAAACTAATGAAAACAGAAACAGGCTATCTGTGAAGACGTTGGTTTCAGCAAATTAATGAAGTCTCGTTTACCCGTTTAGTGTAAGTAATGCTAAGTAATTTTTTTTGAGAGATATCTCTTAATATTCAAACACAAAAAGCTGGCTCGCTCCCCGTGGTGGGAGACGAGGGTGAAATCCCAGGTTTGTGCGCATTTGAATTCACAACTTCTCGCGTAGATATCCACTCTTTCAACGCTGAAATTGTTTTGAGCCGGCAGCAGTACTGGTGCGATAACAGCCTCACAGTTTTATAGTAAATACCCATGTACCCATGTCTACACAATAATTGTAGATCTGTAGGGATATAATAGAAATTATAATTATTATATTAGTATATAAGACACATTATTCTTCCATCTTGATCATTTTTGTATTGTCAATTTCTCATCTGTAGTTTATTTTGATAACTTATCGTAATTCAGGTATTCATTGTGTTGTCCACCATTAAGCGTCACTAGACGGTGTCATACCATTACTGCGCTTTACGCTTTATTATTATTATCATTATTATTATATTACATAACTATATGATATAACTATATGATATAACTTCAACATTTTTGAAGTTTTGGTGATAATCTGTTCTATAAATAATCGAAACCAGAATCACCTTAAGGCAATTATAGGTTTATCGAGACAAAAATTCATAGAATTCTCATCCAAAGTTACAAGGTTTTAAACTGTTTATCTTGGCAGCCTACATTCAGTTGCACATAGCAGATATGTCATTAATGTTCCGCTATTCTTTTGTATTGATTAATCATTCACTCACTCCCGTGTTTGTGGATTTGTTCGGACATGCTTCAAATGTTTGCCTCATCATTTTGCTCCTCTTACCGTAGATCAATGTTCATTTGCCACGGGTCACGCTGACCTGTGTCTAGTGTCGCTATTTCTATGGCAACCTATATATACTCATCCATAAATGGTTAATTACGTATAGTATGGTGCGTTTATTTCATCGTTCATTTCATCGGTATCTAACTTAGCGGGGAATAAAATTTCGCATTCATTCATTCGTCGTGAGATGAGCGAATCAATTATCTTGTCATGGCTCAGGTTTTTGTCGTGATTGATAAACGCGTAGATAATTAAAATTTTCAATGACATGCAATACACAGCATCTCGGTGTCATCTCAGTGTCATCTCAGTGTCATATTCCCACACCGAGGGGGGCTACGAAGCTGCCACCCCCACCGTGTATGACTCTCTTCAATAAGTTGGCCCAGTACCGTCTTGGTTGAAATTTTTTTTACAAATTAGATTAATTTAGGTAGAAGTGTCAGTATCTTAATTAAAGGTAACAGAAAAGTGCAACATTTACAGACCGCAAGCATTAGCCTATTAAGGTTCTCGCTTTACAATGTCGTGTACAATGAATGTTGTTTATTGCAGCTATTTAGTGTAGATACAATACCTTCCACACTCGCATATCACCCATGGAAGATCTTATCAAGCGTCTAGCCATTTTAGACTTGGATTTTACTGCACCAATGAGGGATATATGACCTGGGTTTTACTGCACCAATGAGGGATATATGACCTGGGTTTTAGTGCACCAATGAGGGATATATGACCTGGGTTTTAGTGCACCAATGAGGGATGAATGACCTGTGTTTTAGTGCACCAATGAGGGATGAATGACCAAGGTTTTAGTGCACCAATGAGGGATGAATGACCTGGGTTTTAGTGCACCAACGAGGGATGAATGACCAAGGTTTTAGTGCACCAATGAGGGATGAATGACCTGTGTTTTAGTGCACCAATGAGGGATGAATGACCTGGGTTTTAGTGCACCAATTAGGGATGAATGACCTGGGTTTTAGTGCACCAATTAGGGATGAATGACTTGCTGAGGATGATGGCAGAAGCTGACAATTGTGCGTTTTTACCGCGCAACCTTCCAGCTGCAATGCTTCATGTCGCAGAAGGGGGCGGAGCAATCTCTGCTTCTGTAGGTAGGTCCCGGTCCCCGGGCAGTGGGTTTGATAAGGGTCTCTCTCCCTATCCCCTCCCCCTACACTCTGCTGTCTTCATCATGTCCTATACCTTTGGTAAAGTCATACAGATCACTTCTCTATAAGTGTCATTGCCATGTTGGAATTTTTGATGTCAACAACTAATTCAGATATATTTCTTTTGTTGTATATTGATTGACAGAATTGAGACATATGGTAGATTAGTGTGGTAACTATGATCCCTCAATACACCCCAGTCCCAGGGGGAGAGCAGGATTATTAATAGCTCTGATACATAACTACCCCTACCCGGTGTCTACCCGTCTGTACCTGTATCTATGGCACAATGCCCGGCTACTGGGTACTCCAGTCCGTATCTAGTGGCTATGCACTCTATGATGTATGCTAAAATCATAAACCGTGACAAAGGTCAGTGCTACTCTGTCTTAACCATGTTTGTTGAGGCTATTTTAAGAAGCACTTACCGTGACCTGGTCACCGGGAGGTCAGTGTGTATACCTTTGCTCATTTTTCTAACAGTACCAGCTGGCGGTTTTTTGCTGCCATTCTATTTTAAATCAGTTTTTACCCATTCATCCTATAGTCATGATAATTCATTCTACAGGCGAATACATTTGGTCTGTATCAATAATTCGAGGCATATTGCTATATCGCACTCAACGACTGCATGTAATCATGGTAATCGTGTGATTCTGGGGGTTTCACTCGCACCAGAGAAACCATAATTTACAATAGAGAAAATTTACTATTTAAATATTTATGTATCAAATTCAAAGTACCGGTCACTTGAAAGATTAGGTTACCTGGGGGTTACCTGGTAGTACACAATGGGACAAGGTAATTGTGGCTTTAAGACTTCAAGACGTCAATACACTTCCTGCTTCAATACTTTAACACGTTCCTTACATCTTGACTTCTTCCCCAATACACGTTTTAATATTTACCTGTGTTGCTATAAATAAATTCCAATGGTACTTATTTATGGATTAGTACATCACAGCTATGAGGATACAGTTTCTTTTATTCAAAGACAAAATGAAAAAAAAACTGATTTTTCCTGAAACTCAAACCCGTAACCACATAATGTATAGACTCGTCCTGTGAGCATATTATGATCAACAACATAAAGTTTGCAGTTTTTAAAAATCATGTCTGGGGTTCTGTTAACCTGTCAAGTCATGTCAGCGATGAATGGATGTGAATTATGACTATTATATAAGTGTATTTATATCGGTTAATTGATTGCTATTTATACACATGGGTGGGAAGTCCTTAACCAGGATGTTTGTGCGTTTATCTATAATCAGCACATAGAAAAATGGGTCAAGTGCTGTTTGTCATACAGGTTGAATTAAATCCTACGGTACAGAAACTCTGTTCACGTGCATTGTTTCCTTATCCTCTGGCTGTTTTTTTTTTACAGATTGACATATGACTTGATTATATGTAAAAAGAAATTTTCCATAGAATATTTCACGAAATCATTAAATAGGCTATTTTTCCGTTCTTTTAATTCAAGAGGACAGTAGGTGACTAGTGCCTGATGAGGTTTTTTTGACTGTTTTTAATTTAATTTTTTTTTTCATTTTGAAGAAAATTAAGTTTAAAAACTCTTCTAAAAGAAAATGGGCTGAAAAAAATGGAAAAGTGGATTCCATTCTTACTTTATTAATCTTATATTAATCTTTAATAATGATGGTCGTGTGTCTCTATAACATGATGCTATTTTTATCTTCATGAAATATGATGCAATTGCCCAGTTCAACACAAGTATTTTTGGTATTTCCTTATCTCGCGTATTTCACACATTTGAAATTTTGGTACGAAAGACTCTTGGATCTTGTGCGTTTGGATCTGGTCATGTGTCTCGTGTTTGGATCTGGTCATGTATCTCGTGTTTGGATCTGGTCATGTGTCTCTTATTTGGATCTGGTCATGTATCTCTTGTTTGGATCTGGTCATGTGTCTCTTGTTTGGATCTGGTCATGTGTCTCGTGTTTGGATCTGGTCATGTGTCTCTTGTTTGGATCTGGTCATGTGTCTCGCATTTGGATCTTGTTTTGTGTCTCCTAATAAGATCTTGTCATGTGTCTCGTGTTTGAATGTTTTCATGTATTTTTCCTTTGGACCTTTCCAGGTATCTCGCATTTGGATATTGTTGTGTACGTACCTCGTGTTTCAATTTTGTTATGTACCTTGTGTTTCGATCTTGTTATGTACCTTGCGTTTCGATTTTAAAACGTATCTCGTATTTCGATCTTGTTAAATTTCTTGTGTAAGCGTTATATGTTATGCAGTCACGACATGTCAAATTTTCAAGTGTATCTCAATTAAATATCTCATATTCCTGGTTTTGCCCATATTTGCCCATATTTGCCCATATTTGCTGATAACAGTAGCTTGTTATTTTCAATTACTCATTTGTTTCCCATTAGCTGCAGGGGTCAATGAGCTAGTGAAATTTGTGTAGAATCCACAGCCGGAGGTCATGATGTGACCACTGGACATCAGGTCAATAGCATTAACTACAAACTATGACCGAATGGTCAGCTTTGCCCAGAAAACACCAGAGCCCCTATAGAAGTATTTAAATATATATTCATTCCTTCATCGATGATGGAGTTATTTCCATATTTTTTTTCCTTTGGGAGTAATTTTAACAACTTTATTTTGATGGTTGAGGTTTCAAATGGAAGGTCATCTCAGTGTCTATTTTTATAAGGTCAAGAACTATAATTTATATTTTTCTACTTCCATAATTGTGCCTAATTTTTTTGCAATCTCCCAAATTATTATCTATTTCTCAGAATTAAAAGACAGATGTTTTCCCTACCACACAGGGATAAATAAATGTCTCCCTGAAGACCATTAGTGACAAGCCTAATGACTGCTTGTTTTTGAACCCATGCCCTTTCTGTTAGAGTCAACTGATATCTAACTTGGATATAGCTAAAAGATGAGCTGGTGTTGTTGACATGTTGACGTGTGACGTGTTGACAGTGTACCTTGTTATTGTTTCATCAGATCATGTGACTTTCTACATGATTTTAATATGCGGTTGTTACTGTTCTATCGTAGTCGGGTGTGGTCGAAAGTGGCCAACATTGGCTTGTTTATCCCACTGTAACAGCGTAGGTCAAGGTTAGACATTTACCGGGTTAAGGTCACACGGTGACCAGGTCAGGCTCAGGAAGATCAAACGCTGTGGTATAAGGTGCATATTGTAAAGTGTATTATGTGGGATCCTGTTCACAGCAGGCAGTAGTACCAGTCAATGGCTGTTACTTGTGAAACTGTGAATTATTAATGAGGTTATTTTTGGCATGTATTTACATGTAGTGCTCAGTGCCCCAACACCCGGCAGGAGTGGTTCACTGAATAGACCTTCACCTACAGTTGTTTCCGCATATTTAGAATTAGGCTAAGCAGTTGTTGATCGTGACTTCAGGACTGTCTCGTATGTGGCACTCCCTAAATTCTTAAATAGGAAGGTTGAAGGTTACGTGAGACTATTTTAGCACCTCTGTAACAATAGATCAATGGGGGGTGGGGCTAATCGATGCAGCAGCTCTGGTATATAGGTACGTATAGATCAGTTACTGCTTACCATCACCACTACCAGACCCAGACTCACCACGATCTGCAGCATCTGTAGGTGTGACCATTCCTTCTAATACTCCATGTCCAGCGTAATATCTCACTAAATACAGGTCAAGTAAAAGTCCAGGAGTCCAGTGGTGTATAAGTGCAGGATAAATTAGGATAGTAGGTATGATGGAGAGTTGCGTAGGATGGTAGGTGTGACGGAGACTTATGTAGGATGGTAGGTGGGATGGCGAGTTGTGTAGGATGGTAGGTGTGACGGAGACTTATGTAGGATGGTAGGTGTGACGGAGACTTATGTAGGATGGTAGGTGTGACGGAGACTTATGTAGGATGGTAGGTGTGA
>WURV02210887.1:0-11031 GCA_011762755.2 Epimenia babai
ACTATTATGTTCTTATTATTTCCTTGTGTTTTACTGTACAAATTTTTTTTTCTATCTTGTTCAAAGTAACAATGTAACCAGTGATGTATATATTGTATTGAATAAAACGTTTTGAATTTGAATTTGAATTTGAATTTGATAAGTTCTTACGCGGATCGTGCATTAATGCGAATGGTAAGTAACTCTGTATTCGTATAATAAAATTGGTCGGGAGGTAACCGTGTATTATTTTACTCCGAACGGGAAGTAACTCTGTCTAAGACAGATGAAAAGAAATGCACAGAATAAACCTATGCCTCTGATAGGACCCGAAGAACCACATATAGAACCGCATTGGCTAACCCCATTGAAGATCACATTCTGTATAAGAACGGCAGCAAAGTGGGAGGTAACTCCGTCTCTGTCACTTTAAATGAAGTAAGGTTCGCTGTAATCATTCGTCATTTTGGAAAGTCATGTGGCATCTGATTGGATGATAGTAACGATGCGCTATGTGAAAATTGTTCAAAAAGTGAAGTCACCTACAACCACTAAATGATAAGTCGATTTGCTTAAAACATCCCATCGTGGAGTTGCCACAAGTTCCACAAACCTAGAACATTCTCCTTGACTACAAAACGGGATGACCTTAACAGAACGATGAAATACAATGAAATTCAAATTAGCCATGATATAGCTTTGAGCAGTAAAGACTATGAGGGAGGGGGAGTTAATGGAGGAATGGTGGCGGAGAAGAGGGCTGGCGAGGTGGATGGAGATATGTCAGAGAGAATATAGACACAAGAGGAAACGATGATAAATGGAGTAGATGGAAAGATTGGGAGGAAAGGTATGGTCGAGACTGATTTTGGTGATCATGGATAGACATTAGGCAATTGATATATGGTGGTGGATTCAAGATGTTGCACAGACAGACGGGCACAACTGAACCGTAAATCAACCGGTGTGTTTTGCTACCCAATAGCGAAGATTAATTGTTAGTTTACATGCATGAGAGACTTACAATACGCGATAACTGGAGAGAAATAACAGTATATGTGATGTGATAATTGGAGAGAAATAACAGTTTATGCGATATTATGTAATAATTCGGGAAAAATAACAGTGTATGTTATAATACGTGATAATTGGAAAGAAATAACAGTATTAATAAAAGAATAATATTGCATTCACAGTACGTGATAATGTAAGTACACTGTTGGTGCATATAATTTTAAGTTATCTCACACGGTAAAGACACGAATTAACAAACGAGACGTCTTTTACATACATTTGTAATTGTTAAGCGTACCTGTGAAACTGGACGTCGCGGTGCTGCAGGAATCTGACGGCAGATCAGTCGCTGATGACACGATGAGTGACACCGGTGACACTGGAACGTTCGACGGCGCGACACTCGTCCGTGAAACCGACGCGACACTCGTCCGTGAAACCGACGCCACGCTGACCCGTGACGCCGATGCCACCTGAGCTTGCGACGACGCGACGCTGACACGTGATGCTGACGTCACGTGAGGTTGCGACGACGTGACGCTGACACGCGACGCCGATGCCACGTGAGTATCCGATGACGGACTGTCGAGTGAGGTGTCCTGAGAGGTATTAGAGCCGCTCGCCACAAACAGGTGGGGCATGAAGGCCACCTCCTTGGGGTAGAACTCCTCTTGACGTGACAGGGGCACCATGAAGTAGATATAATCACTGTCGTATATCTCGATGCATGGATGCGCGCACAGACGCAGGTTCTGTCGTGGGCAGGCAACATCCAACGAGATTAAAGAGATTACAATAATGGTTTATAGACGATACATTAGGCCTTGATGGTAGATACATGCCATATGTCACCAACACGTCATTATAGATTTAGAAATAAAAATTAGAAATACGAATGATCGCGAAGAACTAAGAAGGAGCTATTACACAGCATATTGCGGCACAAATGAACGAAGAAGTGACACATATTTTGAGTGACAGTACAAGTCATGCTATAATCAGGCGATATCACATCGAGCTATTGTCTGATGTGTAAACAGCGGTCCAATTTTTGTTCGGATGATAGATCCTATACCGAAATAAAAAACGAGTAACATAAAGGCTGATCAGTTCTAGTGGCTAGCAGCTAATGCCACCCATCCATGCTGCTAGACGCATTCGGGGTAGTTAAAAGCAATGCAATGTTTAAACCAGCAAAAACGAACCACACCAAGTATATTGGAAAAATTTAGTTTTTGCAGACAGTTATTATATTTGCGCTTCCTATTTTTCGGTGACACGAGATATTGTTATACAAAATGGCATATCAATATGTTTATATTATAATAGATTATTATTATCACCAGAGAAGCTGCATATTGTAAATAATAATACACAAAAAAGACATTAACACCATATTACACTTATTGAGAATTAATTACACAATGCACCATATACTGTCATAAATCTTCAATTAAAGTACGTGTTGACCTGTTTTTTGCTCATATTTACGATTAAACTAAAATGAAACATAATAAACATCAGCATTGATTTGCACTGCATAATCCCCTAGCTGTACCACTGAGCTCTTAAGGACTTCAGCTTTCATTATCTCCCATCAGTAACGTCTAGATGGGAATCACGAGCCTTAAAGTACATTTAATAACCATCAGATTAGAACTTGAAAATTCATAAAAAGAAAAAATTGTATATTTAATGATTCTATTATTATTTTATTTTATCTGTTGTTGCCTTGGCGCTCGCAACTTTAAACAGAACTTGAATATCTTTCCTGAATCACTCGTGGAAATATGGCTGCATCTCTATATAAAATTGTATAGTGCTGCTGTAAAAAAATTCATGTTTGTATAGTAGGTTGTAAAACTCGTGTTGACAAAAGTCTACTAGAGATTTTCTTTTTTTGATATTTGTTCTACTTTCTATGGTATTATTCAACATTGCTATTTATTTTAAGCTCACTGTAAATGTACATAATTGTATCTAACATCGATCTGTATTACCTGTATACTCTTAGGTGCTAATTTTACGTAATTTAGGTAATTATATTATAGTCTTAGAGCATAAGGCTATTGTTACATGTAAAGTGTGTTTGACAGCTCGGCTAATAAGTACACTTTAACCAAATAAATTTCATTTCACTAAACATTACCTTAATATATTCATCTAACTGAGGATAAACCCGCGCAATCGCAATAAAAATTGACATGAAGCTTCTGTAGGGAAACTGAGACGTGACAGCGTGACCAATACTGGGGAGGTTCATAATCTTGTAGCCTTCAGATACCGCAGTCTCTTGCAAAGTCTCATCGATCGGTGATCTGTTCTCTGACAAGATCAGAGCGACGATAAATCGCAAATCATTTGGAGCCACCTGAAACATTATTATGTATTAAGTGATGGCATTGATAACTTAATGAGCTATTTTGTAAGATGCCTACGACTGAGTAAAATAGTTAAATAAACCATAAAGACAGTAACATTTGACTATTAAAATTACCTCCGTGCTGCAACTAAGACAGCCGGTCATAAAGATCAAGATAAAGGTCGCCTTTAGGACCCTTGTATTTGTACATGTATTATTTCAACACACACTTTGTAGGCCTTCAGCACCTTTGCGGTAACCGCTTGTTCCGACCAATTATTCCAATCGTTCACGAACCTCTTTCCGAACGGATATTTTCATACATCAAGCCATGCAGCTTGCCTGATTAACTTCAATGAGCGACCTTTTGTTCTGCTCTTCACATTCAATCTGAAGAAGTTCTTCAGATCAATTCTGTCAAGACCATGCAGCACCTCAATCATATCAACTCAAGCTCACCTAATGTTGTCAGGTTCAATCTTCTAAACCTCTCTTCATAGTCTAACCTAGACAAGCCTGGTACAATTCTAGCTGCCCCCCCCCCCCGAATTTTTTCAGGCAAATTAATAAATTTAATCATTTTTCATTAACATCATTGAGGCAGTCAGCGCAGTGATTAGAGCGTTGACCGAGACTTGACATCAAAAAACTCTGGTGGCATTTTTCACACAAAAACACCTTAAACCCAGTCTGCCCATGATGGGCAAGGGGGGGGGCTCAGCCATGTAACATAGGGTGTCTTTAGACATTGGAACAAGTGGTATAGTGTATCAATAAGGTTCAACTGCCCTGATTTCCACTAGGTAAGTGTTTTCCTATCTTATGACAAATAAATAAGAATATTAACATTATATCATCAATTTAGGTAACTAAATTTAATAACTGGCTACTTACAACTTTTGGATCATCATAATAAATGCCCAAGCATTTGAGATTGGAGTCGGATTTTGCAGCCAACTTCGCCACATCGGTGAAGTAACGACCGGCTGTATTGTATGGTCCTTTGACATATTTGTAGGCAATAGTCACAGCATCGATTGGCGGCTTGCCTGCTTTAACAGTTATTCCTGTCAGTAATCCCGAGTAAACCAGCGCAAAAACTATTGTTAGAAACAATAGCAGCAGTACTAAAAGAATATACATAACAATTGAACTTTCTGGCGTCCCAAACATTTTCAAACTTTCACCGGACAATGACAAATGTCAATGGATTTATAAAAGTCAAACTAAAAGGATAGCAAATAGCTCGTTGCTGTACCATAGACCCACAAAACTCAAATCTTGAAAGTTTATATCACATTATGGATATTTAGTCACATACTGCGTTCTATTAACACAAGAATAAAGATGATGAAAGTTTTTAACGCAGACGATGCAATTTATTAAAGGGAAGTGACGCATTGGGTCCCACTAAACTATTTTAAACACGTACAACTTATATCAATGGGATGGAAAATTTTTGGTGAGTGAACGGATTATACATACTACTGTTCAGTATTACACTTACAACATAAAAAAACGCAGGGATAAGTCTTTTAAGACTAACCAATTGGATTAATAATCCAGCTTTGCATTATATTTAGGTATTATGTACTCTACATTTTCAGAGACACGGAATGAAATTTATGTAGGTTATTTGACACAACTTGTAAAAACAAACCCAAGATACTCAATGTTGCTACATTCTCTCAGTTATTTAGAATAGCCTAATAATGGTTGCCAAATGTCGATTTATAATGTGTTAGTCTGTTTGCGAGCAAAGTACCGGGTGGCACAGTGCAACTAGTTACACCCATTGGAATCAGCCGAAGAGTATTTAAGCCCCTTATTGCCATAGTCGCCTGACTCATATAGTCTTTTATGTATGACTTTTTTCTAAAGTATATAAATAAATTCCATTTTTTATCTAGAATTTATTCATGTTGTTTACTTATATATACTAACACTACGTAGCTACAGGCGTGATGGCGACGGTAGATTTTCTTCCTAATTCGGAAAACCTCTTGATCAAATGACAAACGGCATATCTATTGATTATTAATACATCTACGATAGCACCACGACTGAGAACCAGTACCATAATGAAAACAATGACCCTAAAGAGCCGCATAAAACCGCTGTGTCTCCTACACAATATGCGTTTTCTACTTACTATTATTATTTTTAATTCGTTGTACATGTAAGATGTCAACAGGGAACACGGTAAGACGTACTACATTCACCAAAGGAGCCACTATGCTTTCAGAAACCAACAAGGCGAAAACAAATACGAATACCTACCTGGATAATAATAAAATATTTGACGTACTGGGAATATTCTTGATAAGTTATAACCGTCATAGATTTAGCACGAGATTATGTGATTGTCAACTGAGAGTGTGCCAAGTCACACCGATGGGTTGAAGGGCGTATATGGTCCGCACTATAGGTTGTACACTCTTCAAAGTGACCCATAGGATCCGCTATTGGGCCACTAGTGGTAAGATGTATCTATTAGATAATGCTAATGCGGTGACGTGACTCGCATATACAAAAATATTCTCACCATTCGTTGCCCAATACCATTACTGATCCATTTTGCAGGGTCATAGCTGTTATGTCCCTTCCTTGAATGACCCCCAAGCAAAAAACTCCTCGAATGTCCCGAGAATTTTCAAGGTGCTTGTAAAAACACAAATTTATTCCACTTATGTCCCCAGCAGAAAAGTTGTCATGATCTTGTTGTCATCACAAAAATCAACTGAACTAACCCTAAGTATCTAAAAATTGTAGGACATTTAATTCACCTAGCGTAAAAAAGTTATTGTACACGTTGCTGTAAGTGCATTTCTGTGGGGTTTTTTGTGTGTACTTTTCGAGGCACAAAATTGCGATCTTAACACCCGGGACATTCAAGGAAGGTACATTCGAGGAAGATCCTATTTTGCAGCATCCACAGAGCCTCGCCCATCTTCAAGAAGTCCTAGAAAAAAATCTTAGAAATCACCACACAACCGCTCTATTCGCCCCGTTCGCGCTGTTCTTTTCACGCTTTACTGAAAAACCACTAAAAGTTATACCTTTGCTGATCGATGCAGCCTACACGCATGGGAACGGGATACCTCAGTGGTAAAACGCCAGTCTCTGAACCAGACGGTGGAGGGTTCAAATAACAGCAATACTATTGTGTTTTCCATCCTATCCCTGGGTAGGGATACAACCTACTTTGTGGTATCGCAAATTAATATGGACTGGGGATGTAAATTGGCGAGTGGCTGAACAGCGTCTGAAAGAGCTGCCATCCCCTGTGAGGCCTCGCAAACCGTCATTAACCAAGATGCGCAAGCGGCTTGGAAGTGCGGAATATAAATACAAATATAATTTGACTTTACATGGAGTTGTTATACGTATTCGTAAGACAATGTAACTCACAAAATGCTTGTTGATTTAACTGCAAACGGTTTTATTAATGTATTAATTTGTTCATTTTACACAAAAATTAATTACACACAAGATAAATTACTTTATGGACACGATCCATTGATCATTGATGAATTAGTCTATATGAACACGAATAAATAACCGTATCTTACACAATTGCCCTGTTCGCACATCGTAGTCCTGCGTCGAGCAACGAGTCTCTGTTCAATGTCCAAAAGGTCAATGTTGCTCTTAAAGTCATATGACATAAATGTCATAAATGTTTTTTACAATGACATTATGAATTTTGATAATATTGAATAAAATTGACCATTAAAGTAATGAGTACGAATAATTTCGATATATTAAACGGATTGGGCGGAGCGATGGACCAAGCCTTTTTGGGCTTTTAGAAGCCAAGAACTTAGGTTGCTGTACTGTTTCCACCATCAAAACTGTAAAATATCCGCATTGTTGCGAACAATTAGTACCGATAGTAATAATTGATTTCTGGCGTAATACAAACGTCTAGAATTCTACGTTATCACTCTTTATCAAGGTCGATAATATGACTAATTTAGAGTTTCGAAAAAATAACCTTGACACTACTAAAAATTCGAAATGCATCATATATCGAATTGTCGAACGATGCATTTCGAATTTTGAATAGTATTTTTTAATCGATCCAATCATCGTCTTAGGACAAAACTACTCGCCATTTGCCCAAACCTAACATATACAAGTAAAGTGTCAACACGATTGCCATGTATAATATTTTGAAACATCATCAAAGGTCAAAAACTTGTGCCGTAGCAGCTTTAATATTTAATAATCTTAGGCAATTATACCACATGATCAAAATAAAAATATTTACTATTATCTTTAAACCACAATTGCGTGGCAATTTTAGTGTTCAACAAAATTATCGAATATGCTATGGACCGTTTGGTCCATTCCCATGAGACCAAATAGCAATAAAAGATAAGGAAATTTTCGAATTTAATAATTTCAATGGATCCAGTAGTTTTCCATTATGTGCAATTTCAATTCCATTAAGAAAACGACATCACTTGAAAACAGGTTACGTTATAACATACCTCTTACAAAATTTCACGTATAACAACGATGGATTTTTGTATAACACTCTAAAAAACTGTCAACCGTAGTAACTGTCAACGCTGACAGAAAATTACAAAGTTTATTTGTGATTTATTGCCGAATATATTTTACGCTATACTCCAGGATCCATCTCTGAATCTCGTTCTAAGTATTTACTCAAGTATCTTTTCGATAAGTTATAACAGATGGATATTGTTATAATAGCTGCACTACTGAATCAACCATTTTACAGTGCCCTTCTGTTACTAGCATCGCTCTAGTTCAGTGAAAGTACAGGAACAGGGATATAACAATAGCAATTGATTGCCATCAATAAACGATGATTGAAACTTTAGAAAGTTAATTATGTCAACAGGATTATTATATTAAAAAGTATGACATTAACAGGTTTGCACCAGACAACGCTGAAACCATTCTACACTGCATGGTGTAGTAAAACTATTGTTGCAGAAACGACTAACGAGTAACGTCTTTTAGTTAACAATGTTTACGTAATGATTGTAATGTAACATCACAGTAATAATAATTTTTCGATTAGTTACAGTTATTGCCTGCTCACCGTTTGATCGTCATAGTATGCAATAAATGAGAACCATGATGGATAAAGGTAGAATAAACTTAATAAATGTATATTTAAAACAATATGAGTAGTATTGGCTGTAATATTAATACATAAGTGCTTTTTATAATCCGTGATCTTTTATGACATAGCGTAACATTCTATTAAATATTAAAACTTATTAAAATGCGAAATATATACAAAATGGCAAATCACAGTCTGAGAGAAGATACAGTAAAACTATGTATGTATATACGTTACAATAGACCGGGATTACCCCGTTGTATGTGCCATAATTGGTCCTTCGCGAAACTATCCTGTGGTTAACATCACAAACGAATTAGCCTCGGTTAATGGGTGTGAAAACCACCAAGTCTGGACAGAACAGACGGGTTGTCTTCATCCGTCGCGCACTCCGCTGAGTCTGCGATGGTTTATGATCATTTACAATGAGATGACGAGAAAGCGGAGATGTAAGCGTCATTCATTTTTTTCATTTGAAGCGTCATGGAGACCATTCAGAGAGCATCAAAACAATCAGTGAAGAGCCTTTTCATAATAATATTGCATGGGCTACATCGGCAGACGGAGTTAATGGCTCTTTTTGCCTGAGCTTCACCGCGGGTATACGGGTTAGACCGGAAATTGATCGACGTCGTCTGCATGGAATTTTAACGACCTTGCTATTACGCCCCCTGCCACAAACCTGCATCCACTAAAACAAACATTTATACCATAATATTGTGTTTCCTAACAAGCAAAAGTAAGAGAAATCAGACGCATGATAAGTGATGTATTGCAATGTTTTGTGCTATAAAAAACAATGTCAGGTGCTTCTTAGGGGTCGATCAAAATCATTACGTTTTGGGGAATGTAATAAGACAGCGACGAAATACTAATGGACGCTGATGGTATCTTGAAATAGCTTAGGTGAAACACGTTATTAAAACGTTGTTAGTGTCGTAACCTTAATGCATATTATAAAAGATAAGCAAGGGTTGAAAGGTTAAAAAGTAAATACATTCGGCCGGCTCTGATGCCCTTGTGCAGTAAGGTCATTTATCTTGTTTTTTCCCACCGGTTTTCTTTATGCTCCACCAACTAAATATAGAGAATTTCATGCAAATACGTTCATGAGGATTTCCGTATCGTTGCTAATTCACCCCTAAAAGCGAGCAAAACATGTAATTATCCTCGAAGGAAGTAATATTATTTAGGGCATCTTGATTTAATATCGTTTTCGTGCTAAATGACGTTTTTATGCCAATAATCCAGGGGGAAATAATCAAACGAATAAAAGAGTAGACGAATTAAAACCAGACACTTTCTTGCGGTCTGATGTTTTTTAGGGAATAAAACCGGACAGACATTGATGACGTTTCATCTTTCTGTGTAATAACCATTTCGGCGGGGATATTCTTTTGAGATGAAAAGACTTTATCTAGATAGTTTATATCATGATGCAATTCTGTTCATCGATGTGACAACTGCTCTATCTATTGAGGAAGTTAAACAAATAATTTTTTTCGAAATCGGTTGAGTTGAATGTTATTCATCTAGCGGCATGTTGAAGACCCAAAGCCCATTACTAAAATGAGTGAACTACTAAAAACGCTAACACCTTCTGATCCAACAAAGGTAAAGATTAACGAAAACTTTTAAGATTAAAAGTAAATAGAATTAGGCATTTGTATCCCGCACTTTAAAGCCGCTTGCGCAGCTTGGCAAATGAAGGTTTGCGAGGCTATAGAAAAGGTGCTAGTGAGCCACTCTTACAAAAATTTACCTTCCCAGTGCACATTAATTTACGTTACCATAAAGAAATTTCCCCGGTACTTATTTATGGCGAAGTCGACGAAAGCAATCGAGATAAAGCCCAAGGTCACAACGAAGACAAAACATCATGGAATTCCCCGGATTCGAACTGTCCACCCTCTGGTTCAGAGGGCCAGCGCTCTACCATGAGCTACCCCGTTCCTATCGCTTTTGTGTACAGGTAAACTCAACCAGGTATAACAATTATTTGGATATTTTTGTTATCATTCCACATATTTCACGATATTTATCAATTCTGTAACGCTACTTTTTAATGGGCTATGCAACACACATAAATAAATGCATACGCAGTCTATTGTTAACCATGGTAAATGAACTACGTACAACACGACTGACAAGTCAACCCACCTATCACGTTAATTAGACACTTATTTCCTGAAAATACTGCGATGCGTGGTCTATGGGGTTAATCACGCGCATTATACACTAAAATAATTACCACAAAATATTTTAAGCAATCAGTAAAAAGTTTACACGATGCAATAGTCCGGAAAATGATAAGCAAGTTCTTTATGGTGTAACGATGAAATTTTCAGCCTACCCTCGAATAGTAGGGGCTGGGTCGGGTCGGTAGTCATCTCGGTTCGTGAATAGCAAGGGAAAAACACACCCCGCCGCTCTACTTAATCGATACGAAATCGGACCGGTAATTTAGACGTTGTGGTTTCCGTGGTCTCACCGAAGGTACGGTTTTTGTGTGAATTTCTCTCCTCGTATTAAACGGCAGATAAAATAAAAAGGTTGGCTTACTCGCTTGAAGGAT